>PVIY010014218.1:0-56974 GCA_004026745.1 Myrmecophaga tridactyla | reverse complement strand
TCGACTCAGAGTAACTGAAATGCACAGAAGACCTCTGACTTGCTTTAGGGTCTGCATTTTTGACGTGAGAGAATTTTCCTTTTAGGAAAACAATAAGAATATACATTTTATTTAAATATTATGTATTACTTTCGCTCTTTATGTAACCAATTCATTATACTAACTAGCTACTAAGAAAAGCTCTTGATAACACAGAGGTGTTTTAAAATCCTCTATTCTCCACCCAGCAATTATATACTTCTAGGGAATCTTCTAGAGCATGTGTTTGCCACTTCCCTCAGTTTTATTTCTCTCCTTTGCATCCTTGAAAACATCACCTTCTGCTCAGCAGGTCTCCACACTGCATGAAAATCTTCTTTCTCTGTACGCCTGCCTGATAGCAGGAGTTTATTCTTTATAAACTTTATTCTTTTTTCCAACTACTTAAGAATATCAGCTGTTTGGGGCTAAACAGAAAAGGGTTGGGACACATGCCGGTCCCGTTGAAATGCGGATATCACGATGCACGCAAACTTCACCCGTCAGTACAAACTGTTCTGAAAACAATATCTTCTCGGCATAAGGTTTTCCATAAAGTGCAAGACTTATCAGTGCAAAATGGGGGTTCCACGCGGCCGCAAATGCTGAAAACCCTCCCCTTACAAAAATGGGCCCGTCTTTGCTCTCTTGTAACTGTGGCTCACGGGCCCTGCACGGCTCGGGGGTTCGCTGTTCACTCTGCGCAGTTCGTATAAATGAAAGTCTGTGCGCGGCACAAACGAGGCCGAGCCACTTCCTCCGCCGCCAGAAGACCGCGGCACCCCACGGCACGTCATCTCAGGGGCCTCCGAGGGGGCCACCCCAGCAGGCTGCCCCCGACCCCCGCCACAGTGCCTGAGATGGGCGCGTGGGGCCCCGCGAGGGCAGGCCCACGGGGACCGGGGACCGCGCGTGGCCGAGGTGCCGGCTGACCTGGGCCGCACCCGCTGCTCTTCCCTCCCCTAGGCCCCCTGCGCTCCGCACCCCGAGTTTATTACCGACTGTTCCAGAACCCTCCGGCGCCTAGCGGATCGGCCCCACGCCTGCAGTCCCTGCCAGCGCGCCACGCCGAGGTCCCCCCCACCCCGAGATGAGGGCTCCAGCCTCCCTCCTCCCCTGGGGACGAGGGGTCGGGTTTGCTCCACTCTCTCGGCGCCCCGGCCGCCAGGACACTGCCCACGGGCCGCGCCCACACGGGCCGCGCCAAGCCCGACGGTCGGCGGCCTCTGCCGGAGCAGGTGGCCAGCTCAGGGGAGGTGGTCGGGGCATGGGGCACGGGGGGTGGGGCGCGGAAGGCGGGGTTGGGGCAGGGGGGCAGCCCTGGGGGGTTGGCGGGGGCTGGGGGCTGGGGGGCTGAGATAATGGTCTCATTAGAGCTCCAAGGTTGGCTAAACAGAAATCCAGCCACCTCAGGGGGTAAATGTGAGGACAGGAGAGGGGCCTGAGCAGGACGAGAAAGGGGGCGGCAGCTCGTCCCTGGAACCGCGGTTTTGGGGAGCCCCTGGCAGCCCAAGGAAAGCGCGCACTTCTCCCCGCAGCGGAAGGAAAGCGCACACACGCGTCCTCCGCGGCGGGGGGCGGGTCTCCCGAGCCGCAGCATGAAATTTTACTGCAAAATATCCTTTTTTTTCTTATTTGAAAAGACAAATTATTAGCATTTTTAAACAATTTCAATATGTTTAATGGCTGAAAGTTAAGCTCAAACTGTTCCGCTTACTGAATAAAGTGCTAGGTCTGTAAACAGGAATCTTAAGTTACCCCAAGAGTACACTCATTTTAAATTTTACTTGAAAGCGGGATGTACGTTTATTACAATTTCAAACAAAATGCTAATGCCATTAAACAAATGAGGTTTAGGCAAATTAACTGCATTTTAATATTCTGAAAGCCTATGATATAGGACATTGTGTTACGAAACATTGGCTAGAAGTATCAGTTGCAAGTGGGATTTTCATTGCTGTGAATCTCAGGAGAATATTTGTAATTAGTATCATTTGCCTAATACTTCAGGTTAATTAGAATATTTAATTGAATAGCTGTAATCTTCAGAGATGACTATATTATGATCAAATTAGCAGCATCGCGCTGCACGCTGATGGCGCCGCCGCAGCCTGGCTCACTTCTGCTAGCTATTCAGCCCTCTGGAGCGTTCAGCAACATCAGAAAAAATCTGTTTCTTACACTTTTGAATTTTAATGATCCATTTGAACTCTGCCATCAACATTTAATTATTCTAGGAAAAAAAAAAGTCCCAACCATGACTCCCATATGGCACGTTGGCAAGTACACTTGCCCACAGCGGAGGCTGCACCTCTTCGCAGCTCGGGGAAGAGATTTAGCACAGTCTTTTTTTCCCTCCCTGAATGCAAGGCCTTTTTTTTTTTTTTAATAGTGTTTGCAAATACAGACCAGATGAAGCTTCACAGAAGAGGTTACTAGGATACTATTGAAATGCTATTAGGAACAGATGAATTGAGTTTTAGAATGTTACAATGGGATTAATCTTGTAATGTCTCCTACTGGACTTTTCGCATTGTGTCCAAAAGGTCTGAACTCGTCAGGTGCCTGTTTGGCCAAAGCTTGTTAGCCAGAAATGCAATTTTTTTTTTTTTTAGGAGATGGGGGCAGGGCTGAGGAGGTGTTTGTACAAAAATCTTCAGACTCGAGAGTCCCTGGCGCTGTGGGATTTAGCACACAGATATCTGCACATGCCTCGCAAATAGCGAATATACTGTTTACTCTCACAGTGTTTGGGGGATTGAAGGATCCTTCCGGGTGATTAGCGAGCTGCCGAAACACATTTCGGGGAACAACTACAGTTTGTCAAAATATTGTTCCCAAACCCAATGCGATCTTCTCTAGCCTGATAACATCATAAGAGCGTTTCAGGAACTAGTGTGGTGGGGAAGGGCTTCGCCAGCCTGGACATTTATCCCAGCATTGCACAGTCCCAGACAGCATGTTTTCCCTGAGGACCAGCACTCATGAGCTCGGTTGCACACAATAAGCCAAAAAAAAAAAAAAAAATTCAGAAGGAAAAGTGATTTAAATGTTCGAGTAACTTCTCATGACATAAATCATCATTAGGTTTCTTCTCTTTGTGAATTGCTTTATATTATGAGCACTAAACGTATTCATTGAAGAGGAGGTCTGGAAATAAATTGGGAACAAGCAAGGTAAAGGAAGGGAGTGGAAGAAACTGCCATATAACAAAACAATTAATTAGTGTGCATGACAATTATCAGGTTTTTTTTCCCTAGAAAATCTGTCATCCCTTTTTCAAGCATGGAGAACATCTTTAGAGAATTCCAGAGGAACAGCAGAAATACGTGTACAAAGGTGAGCTTTTAAATACAGATATTACATTTTGCTTCAAAACTGCAAAAGGTGGGTTGAAACCAGAGAATTGATTTTAGCTATACTGGTAAATAACAACAAGGAGGACAGTGAATTCCGGGTGGATGGCACACTGAGGACTTTTATTTTGATGTGTTACTACAAGCTAAAAGAGCATGATTCTAATCTAGAACACTGGCAAAACACAGCCCCATGGGCACTTGGACCATTGTCAATATAATGAATATGAAACGATACCTTTTCTTTCAATATTGAATGAGGTTTTCAGCAAAATTCTTGAGGACAACCTTCTCTAATAATTATGATGTTGTAAAAAGCGATAGTTAACAAAAGCTGGAATGCCTTTAATGGGAGAGGAACAACAGTTCATCATGAGTCAGGACAAATGATCCCGGGATGGAAACAAACCTTCCAGCATGGGGTCGAGCCTGGGTGCCGTGCTAAGGTGGCCCCTCGCCACCGGCAGGGAAGGACTGGCACTTCCACAAGGACACGCGATCATAACCGCTTTATTTTCGCGGTTATATTCTCCCAAATAATGACTTGAATTCCATTCTTAAGCAGCACTTTAAAAGCACCTTGAGGATTCATTTCGGTGGCTGGTGCGCTTTGCCTAATTGAAGCATGCTCGTATGAAATCTTGAAAAATCGCTGATTACAGAAATAGTGTGTCATGAGCAAACAGAGCCTTGCGTTCTTCGTCTCTATAAATCTGGACTTAAAATTGTTTTGTGCAAACCCAATTCTACTTTTCGCGAGCTAATGTTATATTTATATAGATATATCAAAGTATTCATAGGTATCTTTTAAAATTTTTTTCAGTCCCTGAAATGGCGAGCATCTGCTTCAGCCCATTACAGGCAGTTGCTGAGCGCGAGTGGCAGCACCGTGATGTACTGCCTCCTTCTCAGAGGTGCTCCCCGCACATGCAAAACTCTTCCAGAATTAAAAAATCTGCACCACTAATTGTGGAACAAATTTTCAACAACCCTCTTTGAGAATCCAGCTCTAAGTATTCTCCCATCTATTAAACAGATGGCAGATAAGATTGTAAACATATTTGCTTCATATTGAATAGATAGTTTCTGGCATAATACTAATTAACAAATTAAATGACTGACTTTCTGCATCACATTAGAGCTAAAACCACTTTGTAAGTTTGTCTTTGGTAGTTATTTACTTTGACAATAGCATGCAGTGAAAGACTGGTAAATGTTTTCCCAGCAACATTACGCATTGAGTAGTTTTCTTTTTTAAAACTCCATATTTTATTATAATTCATTTGACTTTCATTACAGTCACTCATTACAAAATGTATGTGCATTTAATCCATTCCGAGGGCTGCAGAGTCCCAAATCCCATCCGCGCTCATTGTGATTATGTCTTAGTCTAAGGAAGGAGGCACAGAACAAGGAATTGCCTGTTCTCCTTTCCCCCGTCTTAGGTGGGGGCACCCTGGGGGGGGGGCTCTGAATGCACTGTAGTGGCAGAGGAGCCACCGGGAGTGACTCTCTGAGCTCCTCGGAAGGCACTGACCTTCTCCCTCTTCTGCTGGGTGCAGGTGCAATCGTTCCCGACCCACTAGCAGCGCGGCTCGTGCCAGGAGGAGAGCCTCGTGCCTCGGCGACCCGCTGCTCTTTCGGGCCCGGTGAGCCCACCTGTAAAATGGGTGCAGCACGCTCTGCTCACACATCATAAGGCGCTATGGTCCTCAAGTGAAAAGCACGTGTGAAAATGCTTTGAAATTACATGTGTGGTCAAGGGGCTAATGACTCCTGGCTGGAGAGCTGACTGGACGTACTTACTCCAGTTGGAAATAGGAACGCCATTTTATTCTGGCAAAGAAATGGGATAAATTATCTGCAATAATCTGTATGCCTCAGTGCCCAGATGTTTTGTGAAAAATGGTTTCAGCTGAATCGCCGAGGCAGGGCTTTACCTCAAATGATATGTTCAGGTACAAAGAATATTTCTTTTTCTGTCCTTTCTAAAAATCACTTTCATAACTTGAAAATAAAATATTCCTTTTCAGAAAATAATTTAGAAGTTCGATATTATGAGATACTTGCTGTACGGGGGCAAAGATAGGACAGAAGCACTTACGCAGGAGTTCTGTGGCGCGACCACACACACCCATACCCAGATTTGAACACTTCCGGTGGGCCTAGCCAAAACTGGTGTGCTGGTTTTAAAGGATGATGTGCCCTAGAAAAGACATGTTTTAATCCCAATCCCATCTCATGGAGGCAGCTATTTCTTTTCATCTCTATTCAGCACTGTAGGTTGGAAACTTAATTAGATTATCTCCATGGAGATGTGACTCACCCAATTGTGGGTATTGAGCTTTGATTAGAGGGAGATGTGACTCCCCATTCCAGATGGGTCTTGATTAGTTTACTAGAACCCTTTAAAAGAGGAAACATTTGAGAGAAAGCCCCTTTTTAGAGCCACAAGAACCATGAAAGCCCACACAGTCAGCAACCTTTGGAGATGAAGAAGGAAATGCCCCCAGGGGAGCTTCATGAAACAAGAAGGGAGAAAGCTAGCAGATGACACCGTGTTCTCGGTGTGCCTTTCCAGTTGAGAGAGAAACCCTGAACTTCCTCAGCCTTTTTCAGTGAAGATAGCCTCTTGTTGGTGCCTTAATTTGGACATTTTTATAGACTTGCTTTAATTTGGACATTTTCATGGCCTTAGAACTGTAAACTAGCAATTTAATAAATTCCTCTTTTTAAAAGCCATTCCATTTCTGGTATATCACATTCGGCAGCTAGCAAACTAGAACAATTGGTGAACCAATTAAATCACTGCGTGGTTAATCAGCAGTGGACCATCTCAAGAAAAACAACAGTTTTACGATGGGCAAAATGTGGTTACAGATGATCCTCAGCACAGATGCGGGCGCCGCTTTGTTGCCGTGGGCAGCACCTGTCCACAGCCCCGGCAAGGTGGTTTTTGTGATTTAAGTAGAAGAGGAAATGCCAACGGTCTCAGTGTCCTAAAGTGCAAAAGATTTCTACCTTCAGGCAATTCCACTACATGCCCTCCCATCAAATGGGCCCAGAAACCAAATTCTACACGTATTCACTTTTGTAGTGTATGTGCAAGGCGTGGCTTCAGGAGATGCAACCTTCAGGCTGGGCATGCTCTCAGGGTGCCCTTCCCTCCCTCTCCACACTTCACTATGTGGCCCCATCATGTCACTATGTGGCCCCATCATGTCACTGCCTGGCCCCTGCATGTCACTGCCTGGTGGTCTGCAGAGCTTGCTGACTAAAGCTCCCTCTGGAGAGAGCAGGGGACAAGGGGACTGCATGGGGTTCTGGCCTGGAGGCAGCATCTGTGCTTCAAGACCTCACAGATGAAACAATGAAAAAGCTCTTTCCAATGAAAATAATAATCGAATTGTTGGCATACTACCATTTTATTCCTTTTCCCGTTATCAACAATGTTTCGGAAATGTTCCACAGATGTGGTGATAATCACTTAGGCGGCTGTCTTTGGCATATATCAGAAAGAAGAAGAGCCCCCCTTCCAGTTTTGGGAAATTCTTTAGAAAGCAGGACATCCTGTCCTGACGAGGCCAGTGGGAAGGGAGAGCCAGGTTTGCGTGGCCCAGAAGGGAGACAAGAGCCATGCCCCTGCCCGCACTGAAAGAAGCAGAGTGGGTGTGGGTGGGATGTGGCCTTCAGGTGGCCTCGTGTCCTTGCTCGTCTCGCTGCCCCTCGCACTCGCCGGAGGCTCCTTGCGGTGCTGCTGGGGTGCTGGGAGCCGGCGCTCAGCTTCCGGGGGCACACGTAACGTGGCAGTTCATTCAAGAAACCCTGGCTAGGCGGAAGAATGATGAGGCATTTATCACCAGAGCCGCAGCGAGTTTCTCTAATAAATGCTTAAGATTTACTTGTGAAGGGATGTGTTTGGCAGAGGAAGCGTACTGTAGAAGTGAACTCAAGAAAATAAGGTTCAGGGAGATTTCTTCCACCCCCCTCTGATGATGCTGAAACTTTGAGACCTTCTCTGAGTTTATCGAAGGAACTTGGTTTGGATGGCCCGTGGCTGGCAGCCTTAGTCTGAGTTCCAGGTTGGCGGGTACGCGTACAAAATGAAGTGAGTCACTGTCAGTGCTTCTTTTGCATCAGCACTAACGGGTTATGTGTGGGCGCTTTAGCTTTCGTTGTCGTGGTTTGCTTTTGTTTTGTTTTCTTAGAGGGTGGGATGCAGAGAGAGGACAGAGCCAGGGATTCAAACAATTGGGTTTCAGTCCTGACTGGCCCCGAGTCAGCTGCATGATCTTGAGTGAGTTATTAGGTCTCCCTGGAAGGTCTATTGAATTTATTAAAGGGGGGCTGAACCGGCTGATTTCTAAGACCCATTCCATGCACATTCTTCACTTAAGAAATTGAACAAGGCTCATTTTTACAGAGGCAGTGACAGCATTGAATAAAAGACCCAGACATCTGTTGACATTATGGACGCACTTAATTTCTTCTCTCGAAGGGGTGAAGTATGTGTGCTGTAAGACCATTTAATTCCTGATGGAAGAAACAGACTATTATTTGAATATAATATGAGAACAATATTATTTTCACAAGTAAATATGGCTTCTCTCATTTCATTTATTCTCTCTCTCTATTGAATCCAAGAACTCCACTCTCAGTACAAAGAGAAAACCATGCTACATGCTAACTTTCCAAAATTAAAAGTTAATGCATATTAAAAGAGAAATTATATCCATGAGTAAAAATTGTTTTGGCAAATAAAACATCCTAGATTAACCAAATCAAATATCTACCTATGAAATATGTACCTATCTTGTATCCATCTATACATTGATCAATCAAACGATCGATCTCTCTGTGGTCTAGTCTGTCTTCCAAACAGTCACGGTGTTTGAATTTATATTATTTTAAATGGCTCTTTTAGTCTTACTTTAAATATAATAGGAAATACTATGGACAGGTCTGATTCTTTGGAAAAAGGAAAAAGAAAAACAAAATGAAAAAGAAATTCATTTTGAATCTACAAAAGTCTCTAGCAGTGGGGACTACTGGAACTTTCCAATACGTAATTGTTTACGAAGCAGTCATGAAAGCAAGAAAGATATTTAATAAGAAGATTTTCAGCACTAATAATATTCTCTTATGATTTAATGAGAAATGATGTACAAATTCACTAATTAATAGAGTTTAGAATGAGAATTTCCCTTTCAGTAAGATTACTACTTGCATGAATAAAGTAAGTGTTTTGGGGTGTTTTGGGCTATTTGCTTGTTTATATGAAAACAATTTCCTCAGCCTGTGGTATTACGTTGCAAGCCTATTAAAGCATATAGCATGTTACCTTTAGGGAAATAATTGACAGCTAATCAAAACTTTGAGGGAAAAAATCCAAGTAAAATATGTCTATCAACTTAACAACTGATTTTTCCATTCATAACGCACACTGAATTTCCTAAGTGGCATCAGTATGGAAATATCAGCTGTCCGTTTTGAGTATATTATTAAAGATGACAGTTATGCATCTTGGAGATGTGAAAATGAGGGATGAGTCTTTTGAATTTAAGATTTCTTTCCAAGCAATCAGAAAGATCTCAAATCGAAATGAAATAAGAATGGGAGTGAAAAATCACTCTCCATTTGTAAGAAGGAGTGGGAAGAGGCATCTTAGTCCACAAGCATTAATCATCTGAATGACGGGAGGACTGATTCTGGGCACAGAAGAGAGCAATGCGGCCCTTATTTTAAAAATTCCACCATGAACTTTGGTTTCTAGAGCTGCTGTAAAAAGGAGGTGATTTGATTGTTTGGGGATGTCTATTTGCTTGTTCAGGCTGGAAATAAGGGCTGTTTTCCTGAGTAGTTCCAGCTGGTAGTTCAGATTGATTTTATTTTACTCCAAACTGACCTGGTCATGTCAGCTTCCAAGTGGACTAAATATCCTTTTGTCCTTCAGCACCTTCTACAAGTTAAAGTTATTCCACAATCTTTGCATTGATATTGGCTTGAACCTTAGAAGAATCGACACAGCTGATTTTATTTTTACTAGGCCTGATCGATATCATGAGATCCTGGAGTCTGAACCTCCCAGCCTGGGGACACAGTTGGCAGGCGTGGGCAGTCCATGCAGCCCTGGGCAGTCCGTGCAGCCCTGGGCAGTCCGTGCAGCCCTGGGTGGCGGCCGTGAGGGTTAGGGCAGCTGGGAGGGGCCACACGGGCAGCCGAGCCCTCTCAGGACTTGAGATGAAGCAGACAGGGGCAAGATTCCAGCTCGGTAGCCGGCACGATGCAGCACACAGCTCTCTCTGCAGCCCATCCTGGCTGCTGCTATTCAATTCTCATGCTTCATTTCTGAGATTCGCCTTCCTGCTGCTGACCAGAGCTTGTGCCACATTCAGGTGCATCTTGACTTTAATCTGCCTCTCCTTGTACCCCCACACCTCCCACCAGCACCGCCCTGGCCAGCGAAGGGTAAGAGAAAGAGCACTGACCCAGCACAGAGATGGGTCAAGCCGAGGAGCTGGCAGCTCTGATGTCAGGCCAGTCTCTCTTCTCTCGGGTCCCTGAGGGCGGCAGCCCCATGACTTTGGAGGGTCCTTTTAGGGTAGAAATGCTCGAAGGCCACTTACTTTATATATCGCACCACCTTGAGAACCAATGTGTAAATTGCACACCACAAAGATGAGAGAGTTGACTGTGTGCCAGTCACTATTATTTGCAGAAGTTTATTTCATTTATTTCCCAAGAATTTGGCATCGCAGCCTCCAATTCTGAGCCGGATGGTATGCGAGGTGAGCTTGAATCCAGATCAATTTCACGCCAAAGCCTGGACTTGTAACCAGGCTGCACGAAACTCTCGTGTCTGAGTGTGCAAACAGAGTCGTGACCAGGCTACACAAACCCCTCATGTCTGCATGTGCAAATAGAGCTATGAGCAGGCTGCACACAGCCCCTGTGTCTGCATGTGCAAATAGAGATGTGACCAGGCTGCACAAAACCTTTGGGTCTGCATGTACAAATAGAGACATGACCTAGCTGCACCCCACTCTTATGTTTACATGTGCAAATAGAGACGTGACGAAGCTGCACAGATCCCGCATGTTTCTGGGTGCTAATAGAGAATGGTCGAGATGGTGGTGATGCTAAGAGCTTACCTTTAAAATATGAAAACTGATGACCTCCTTATGGGACTTAAACTCATTAGAACAATATTAGATCATGAGAAAAACTTAAATTGTTATAAATGCTCTAACATTTTATTCCCCCCAAATGGCCTTGATTTGAAATAAGCATGGAATACTTTCAGAAGCAGCAGCCTCGCTATCATCCTCAGCATTAGCCTCATTATCCCCACAAAAATAACAATACATCCATTTAATTTTCCTTCTCACAGAACCAGGTGGTGTTAACTCTGAAAGGGACCTTAAGGCACATCTTGTTCAAACATTTCATAATTAAAACTTTGAACAATATTTGGACACTTTCTTGAGTATAGAATTAACACATACAAAAGCAGGAATTACTGATTTAATGATCATGTCATTTTTGGTGTATTTCTGTTACCTTGGGATGTTTCAGATGTACTGAACTAGATGTGAACCTCTGATAATTATCTGTCAATCACTCTATCTGCTCAGCTAGCTGGCTGGATGTAAATTCATATACAAACTTGTGTGCACACCTCTGAGAATTTCTTCACAAGACCTTATTAACAGTGGGATGAACACAGAATTGTAAGAAGGCTGGCGTGCAGGGCGGGTGTGCACAGTCTTCCCTAGTACTGGGTGCATGGACAACGGACAGATGCTTACTTAAATAGGAGGTTAAATGTGATTTGAAAAAAATGACCCAGTTCTCTTTTTGCAACTTTTCCAGATCCCATCTAAGGAGCACAACTTCGGGGTCGGGGCCCATGGTCCATAACAAACAAAATGCACTCAGACCCGGGGTTAGGGTCAGGGCCCAGTGTCCACAGCAAATGGAAGTGGACTCAGTCAGAGGTCAGAGTCAGATCAAGACCTGGGAGTCCATAATAAACAGAAGCACGCTCAGACTCAGGGCCCAGTGTCCACAGCAAACGGAAGTGCACTTAGAACCAGGGGTCAGGGCCAGCGCCCAGGTGTCCACAACAAATGGAAGTGCACTTAGTCCCAGGGATCAGGGTCAGGGCCCAGTGTCCACAGAAAATGGAAATGCTCAGACCCAGGGGTCAGGGTCAGCGCCCAGTGTCCACAGCAAACAGGAGCACCTGCAGGTAGAAGCTCAGCGTTTCTGCTCCCTCACGTTTCGTGAGTCACCTAAACTCCTAGGTTCAGTGCTGTCGTTTACTGTATGTTATATTTACAACTCTTTATATTGTTAGTCGCAGTCTCTTTATTTCACAATAAATCCTTTTGGAAGGAAGGTTTTTAACAACACATTTAACATGAAAATTAATATTAAATTTCCATTTTCAAAAACGTTTCTGTAAAACATGGACCTGGCATGGAACAATTCACCCGTTTACTATCCCCCAGGGAGGCCGGATAGGGACCCTCTAACTTCCTGTGCACCAGGGGCACAGGTCTCCTAAGGGGGTCCAGCCGCGCCTCAGAAAGGGGACAGGTCAGGAAGATTGTGACCCAGACACTGATTTGTCACAGGCCGCTACAGGAGGAGCTTTACTTCTCTTTCTATGACTATGACTTTTCATTTAGATCAAATGAGCGTTCTCACCAATTAATTTTGAGTATTTTTAAATCAAAGTTTCTTTTGTATGTATGAAAGTAAAGCAAAAGTTTTTAGCTTATCCGCACAATAATTTGTAAATTTAAATAATGAAAGATTTATATTAGTGTAATCACAGCATTTAAGAATAAAAGTTCAGTTATTTTCAACAGGGGATTATTTTTATCTAATACATGCAAAGGTCTCTTAAATTTGTCCTGTCAGAAGTGAAATATGTGAAGTGAAATAAATGCTAGGCATTTAGATAAAATTACAATATTGTTTTTAAAATTATTGGCTTTGGTAATGATTATAAAAATGTGAAACTTGGTAGAAGAGCATTATGATTAAAATAATATTCTTATTAAATTGAGAAACATTTGGAACATTGTTATATTTAAAATTGGTTCCTGGGTGTACATAATTCATAATTGCATCCAAACGTGTGATATTCTATCAAATGATGAATGTGGTTGTAAAAATTTAATTGTACTTTATATATACACAGAACGACTAAACTATGAAATGTTTGTGGAAAAATAATTTTGGATATAAAACAATACTTCAGCATGAGAGTATGCATTTTTATCTTTGCTACGCAAATGTGGTTGAGTTTTGAAAGGCTTTTTTGTACAAAATATGCAATATTATTATAGGACAATTCTGTTGATACACAAATATATTTTGTAAATGTACTTTGTAAATATATCCTCTAAATTTTTATTGTGTTTTGTACAAAAGTATGTATATATGTTTAATCAAATCATTTAATCAAATGATTGCTAAAAACTTCAGCTTTTGAAGATCTAATTAATAGTGTTATTGTACCCGAGCCCCCAAACACCCCTCGAAATGAAAACAAAATTAAAATTTGCAAAGAGGAAGATATAGAAATGTATCCCCATAAAACAAGGAAGAAACAGAAAAAAATTAGAAGATGAGAACTCAAATATGTACAAGATTTAATTTTGGGATTAAATGATTGCATTTGCAACATTTCAGCTTATAAAAATGAGTTCTGGGTTACCTATTAATAATAGATTCATTTATATTCTGAACATAGAAGGTATGAAATTGAGAAGACCAGTATTTTGCATCATCTAAATCTTACAAAATCTATAAAGGAATCGTAAGTAGAGAAACATAATTACAGAGATTTATTTTATTATTTTTGTCATATTTTGGTCCCTCAAATAGAAAAGACAGCACTTGTGAAAATATAGATGCAGAAATGTGCGAAAAATATCAACATGAAAACATAGAATGGAGAAAATATTCCAATAGGCAGAATTTTCTCTTAGCCTACCAAGTACCTCAAGTAAAAACATTTTTTCTCAAAAAAATTGTGATTTATGGAAAACAGTTGAAGATTTCAACAATTTCAAATTTATTAATCAAGAAATTCAACTTTGAAGCAATGCCAAAGGCACTTATATGAAAAAAATTCAAAATTAAAACATTTTGAAATCTTCAAAATAATAATAAGACTTTGATATTGAAGACAGAAATGACTTACAAGTTTATTAAACCTTTGTGCCTGTCTCAAGAAGATGGAATTATTCTTTCTATGCTCATTTAACATGCAAAAAATCAATACAAAGAATTTTAACAGTTTTATTTAGAGCATACAGATATAAGCTGCTTACATTTTTCAGAAATAACTCTAGTATAAAATAGCTTTTGACTAGAACTCATTTATAGTTTACATTAGATTCCTGCAGCTGCAGAATGCTTCAAACAGCAGGAATGTCATGTCTCAGGTTCCGAGGCTGACAGTGTGCACTCATGGTGCTGGCAGGGCTGCGCTCCCCTAGCACTCTAAGAGGGAGTCCCTCACCAGCTCTGCCAGCTTCTGGTGAAGCAGTGTCTCTTAGGGGCAGCACTGCTCCGATCCCGCTTCCTTCTTGTGGCCCCTGGTCCCCCTGTGTCCCCATCTCCTTAGAGGACACCAGTCATATCGGATTAATGCTCCACTCCAAGGTGGCATCCTAACCTAAGAAATTACACCCACAAAACCCTACTTCCAAATGAGGCCACATTCTGAGAGATTAGCCGCTAGGACTTCATCATATTTTGGGGGCAGGGGACATTATTCAACACAGAGCATAAATTTATCGATAAAATTAAACCAAAGTATCAGTTAATAAACACATATAATTTTAGTTATTTTTATCATTTCTTTTTACTCTGAAAAATATTCCTGTTTGGATGATAAATTTTATGGTAACTTACCTTTACACCAGAAACTGTTCCAACAATATATTTAAAAGAAAACACCTGGACTTCTGCCTTCAATTAAATCTTGCCAGACACAGGGGGCTGCTTCCACTATAACACGAGAATAACCTGCACAGTTTATAACACCCATCAGGGAACTAAAGAAACGTAGAGAACTATGTGAACTTCAGTCTAGACACTGAGGGAACCCTTATGTATAAGCAGATAGACATGGCCCCTTTCACTCCTGGTGCAGCAGTGAGAGGGAAAAATTCCCCCACATTTAGGGAGTAAGAAGAAGCTAGCTGAAATTTTAAGGCTTTTATTGACCATTTGGAGGTTGATGTGAATGTTGAGAATCCGTGAGTAACCCTGGGTTAACTGCTTCCCAGAGGCGGGAGGGAGGACAGCAGAGAGAGAGCACCAAAGGTGCAGGAAGCCAGAGTCAGGACTGTAAAGAAAGGAGATCACCCAACAGCCCCCAAAGCTGGCATTCAACCCATAAACAGAAAAAGATCCCATGTAATTCAGAAAGACAACGATTGGATCCTCAATTATTTCTGGACTTCTTGTGTATAAAACAACAGTGGAAATGCATGGAGCACAGTAAAAAAATTAAAACACACATGAAAAGCAAGGAAATGCTACCCATGCTGAAGAGAAGAAACAATCAATAGAAGAAGACTGGAGAAGTCCAGAAATAATTTTATCAGATACGGACCTTAAAATTACTGATTTAATGGGAAAGTTGAATGACATATGTGAAAAGATGGGCAAGTTTACCTTGGAGATCAAAATCATAAACATATATATGTAAATTTTAAGACAAAGCAATACAAATTATCCAAACTAAAGTGCAAGAAAAACATAAAAGCAACATTAATAATAATAATAATGATAAAAACTATGATAATGATAACAGGATAGGGAATTTGGGATTTATGAGACTATGTCAAGCACTCTAACACAGATATAATTGGAATCCCAGAAGAGAGGAGAGACAGAAAGGGCAGAAGACGTACTGAAAAACATAATGGCTGATAATTTTTGAACACTGATGAATGAAATTCACCCACTGATTCAAAAACCAATGAAACCCAAGAAATACAAATATAAAACAAGACAAAACAAAAACTCTACATCAAGGTGTATCATATTCAAACTACTGATAACTAGAGTCAAATTTAGATTCTCAAATCAGTCAAATTAAAAGATAATAGGGCAGGCAATGGTGTCTCAGTGGCAGAATTCTCATCTGCCATGTCGGACACCTGGGTTCAATTCCCAGAGCCTGCCCATGCAAAAAAAAAAAAAAGAGGGATAATGCACAAAGGAGTGCTAGTTTCCAATCAGACAAAACGGAGGCAAGAAAATAATGGAATGACAACTTTAAGTGCAGTAAGAATGAAAAATCTCAAACCAGAATATTGCATCCAGCAAAAATGTTCTTCAAAAAAAAAGAATTTTTCAGGTGAAAAAATTTAAGAGTTCATCGCCTGCAGATCTGACTTTCAGGAAGTACTAAGCTAAATTCTTCAGGCCGAAAGGAAATCATACCAGATGAAAAATTATAACAAACGGCATAAGAAATAGTAAAAAAAAGAAATTATATTATATTTTATTTTCTTAATTTCTTCAAAAGCCTCTTTAAAACAAAATTGTAATGCTGTATGTGGGGATTATTACTTATGCAAATATATATATAAAATACATATTCATATTATCCAAAAGGAGAGAGGACATTACAAACTTTCATATTGTACATAAAGTGTGCAATAATAATAGATGGATAGTGACAAGAAAAGTATATATTTTGCAATCCTTAGAGAAAAAAATAGAAAAGTATTATAAAGATAAATTGTTAAAAATCCAAATAGGAATTAAATTGGACAAGCAAAAAAGTGTTCAGTCATTCCAAAAAAAGAAGCAAAGGTGAAAGTAAGAGAGGCAAAGACAGGTGGCCCTAACAGAAAACAAATAGCAATATAATAAGCCTAAATCAAACTGTACTATATTAAACATACATGCACTAAGCACTCTAACTAAAAAGCAGAGAACGGTTCCCCATGTAATCGCAATTGAATTTGCTCTTGAAATGAATATGGGTAGTTGACTCTTCATATTTCAGATGTATAACCTGATTATATACCTGAGACTTCTATGGATTAACTTCTGTATGCATTGCAGTGCTTATTAAAACCTGAAAAATAAAAGCATGCTAATTTGAAACTTCTTCATATATTATTAAAACTCAGCAATAACTCCAGCAAATGTTTAGAACTTAGACCAACAGACTGTTTTCAAGAAGGAAATTGTATAAGAATAGAGGGCAACTGGTGATAACAAAGAACAGACTAAAAGTTTTATTATTAGTTTGAACTTCTCTGCAGACAACGCCTGAGAGCATGATGACTGCATCCTTGTCTCTGCTTTCGATGAGCTGTGCCATCCTCCTGCTTAGGACATGCCTCCCATCACTGTCTCACACCATGCATGCTATAACTCCCAGGGCTCAGTTTAGAAGACCTTTTATGTGGGAAGTCTGGGTTTTTTTTATCCCAACATTTGGGTTGGTGCCATTTCTAAGTCCTTCATAGCACCCTGTTATTTCCCTATCGTTGCTCACATTATGCGGATTTGCACTTGTCTGTTTAATTCACCTCCATTTATTGGGACTCATTGGAATTCACTAGACTTAAATATATATGAAGGCAGGGGATATATACGATCATTTAACTCTAGCATATAATATAGTGCCTAGTTCTTGAGAGGTACCCCATAAATGTTGGGTGCATGACTATAAATCTATGGATTAGAGAATATTACCAATAAATACTACCGAGACAATTGATTAAAGTTTGGAACAAATCAGAAAAATCTCTTACAGAACTCAAAAACATTAAAGATTAATGAGAACTAAATGTTAAAAGAAGACACAAAAGTAATAAAAGAAAATTTGGGGTAAGACAATATTTATAAGAGTGGCCTTTTTTACCCTGTTGTCTTTAGATTTTTGCATCAAATTATAGTTGCTTTCATTAAAGTTTTTATAGCTGTTGCATTTAAGTCTATCAACCATCTCAAATTAATTTTTGTGTGCAAGGTAGGGGTCTGCGTTAATTGTTTCCCCACGTGACTATCCAATTGCTCCAACACCAATTATTGGGGGGAAAAAGTCCTTCCCCCACTAAATTGTGATGGATCCTTATAAATCAGTTGACTGTACATTTGTGGGTCTTTATTAGACACTATTCGAATTCTATTGGTCTATTTTTTTCTCCTTGTGCCCATGCCATTGCCTTAATAACCATACATTCTACTAAGTTATGCTAACAGAGTGATTGTTTTTGGTATTGTTTCTGGTATTGTTTTTCTTTTTCATTATCGTTAACTAAATTCAATGTTATCTACATTCCTTATGATTCCCTGCTGGAATACCATTTGGGATTGCTTTGCATATATAGACCAGCATGTAAGAAGCTGACATATTAAAACATTGCACACTACAATGAACATGGAGTATCCTCTCTTTATTCGCCTTCTTTAATTTCTCTCAGTAATGTCTTTAAGTTTCCAGTGTGTTTTTCTCAGTTTTTGTTAGATTTACTTTGAATAACTGATGTTTTTAAAAATTGTACATAGGATTGTTTTAAAATTTTCTTTTTGCTGGAATGTTGGTCATATATAGGTATATAATTGCTTTTTGTATATTGCTCATGCATTCAGACAACTTTTTTTTCATTTTACTTATTATTTTCAAGAGGCTTGTGTAGATTACTTTGGATTTTCTAAGTACACAATTTTGATAGTTATGTAAAAGGTAATTTTATTTCTTTCTTTCCAATTTTAATATTTTTTTCTCCTTCTTTGTAGCACTTGTTAGGCCATCTAGTACAATTTTAAACTTAAGCATCTACCGTATGTCCCAGCAATTCCACTCTTAGGTAAGTAAGAGTGGAATTTTCACTTACCATGGTAAGGAAAATATGTGTCCCAACAGTGACCTAGGAAACAAGGAACCAATGTAGGTCCTTGATCAATGCAGTGGTCCAGAAAAGGTGTGCTTTTAGGAGTTGAGCGAAGAGCTGGACGAATGCTAGAGCAGAAACTGCATAAGGCAGGGAATACCCTAGAGAGTGACACAGAGAAACAGAATGCGTGGGCTAATATTTTCTGACAGATTGGGCAAAGAAGTTTCTGAATGCCTGTGAATGCCCTTTGTGAGCACATTTCACCTTGTCAGAAATGCAAAGATTGCTAGAACCACTGGGGCTGAGTGGCATTGTGGCAACCCGCGCCTGGTCTTTTGGAAGGCTCATCAACGGAGACTTGGAGACGGCCGGGCCTTGCTCTTTTCTTTGTTGAATCCCACCAGCGCCCGCACGAAGACTTGGGAAATGCTGTTTCGTCTGTTTGCTAGGTTACTCCACCCAACTCCTGACTGATAAAAGAAATTATGAAAGAGAACAATGCCTAGAAACAGCCACAAATGAGGAAACCCAGCTTTGGAGGGCTCCACCTAAAACTATGGACGAATCATTTAACGTCTCTTAGGTCTGCAGTTGGTAAAATAGTGGCCCACCCTGAAGGAGCTCCGTGGTGCCTGGGGGTCCGCACTCATAATTCTTAGGCAGGTAATGGACTGACTCCTCACCTCAAGGAGAAAGAAAGGAAGCCAAAGTCGAATGAATAACTAGCCTAAAGGATGCAGACTCCCTCAGTGTCACCCTAGGGATTTACACTGAAACGCACACCCAACCTGCCGCCCCAGGCCCCGACACCTCGGGGGCAGCACCTGCCGTCCGTGCGCACCTAACCATCCCCTGGCTGCTTCGGAACCTCTACTCTGCTCTTTCAGGAGAAATAAGATGAGACGATGGCCAGGGCTTCCTTCCCCTCGCAGTCCCCTCTTCCTTCAGCGGGGCGGGCTCTTACCCGGCCAGGAACCCAGGTCTCCCAGAGCCGCGCCCCGGGGCACCGCCTTCTCCACGCCGCACGCACGGGGCCGCAGGATGGACCCGGGCGCTGCGCGCCCAGGAGCTGAGGGCGCGGGAGCCTCTGGGCAGCGCGGGATCCCCCCACAGGGCCCCTTCCTACTGGCGATGCTTCCCAATGGTAGCAGCAGAGAGGGCAGAGGTGGGGGCAGCGCGCCTCCGAGCTGCGCCGAGAGCAGCCTTCTTCCCAGGCCGGGAGCTGAATCCCGCCGCCCGGGCCTCCGGCAGCGCCCCGCGCCCCCCACCCCACCCCCACCCCCGCCTCCTTTCCCTCTGCACCCAGCACCAAGGGGGCACGGCTGAGCCCAGCGCTACCGTCACAGAGTGCATGCACCTGACCAGACACCCCGGGGACGCAGGAGGGTCGGCCGTTTCTTGGAAGTTTGAGATTTTTCTGATTTGCTAAAATCACACAGCCGGCTCTGAAATGCAGACAACGTTGTCTCCATGTACAAAGGAGCAGGCGCGGCTGTTCGCGAGGATGTGAGTGTGTTTAATCAGTTTCTGCACATCTGTCTTCACACAGTTGGACTCCTTCACAAAAGTCACCCTAACTACCTTAACATATGTAGAGCCAAATTAAAATTACTTTATCAATCTTGCATTTTCAGCTTTCCCATCTTTTGGGTTATTTTCCATCCATGTGTTTCATTATTTCTGTAAAGTTGTCTCATCTCCCTAGCTGAGAGGAATAAGCCAAGAGAAGCCAAGTTAGATTTGGAGAGGGGGAAGCAGAGGAGGGAAAGGGAAATTATAATTTATAAGCATTTTGGCCGTAGGTCCATATTCTAATTGTAATGCTTTACCATATTTGAATAGTTAGCCCTTTTTCTTTCTTCTTTATCGAGCTATGTATTTTTGCTGGATTGTTTCTTTGCTACAAATCCTTTCAAATTAATGTGGGGTTTTTGGTTACAGCATAAAAAATATTCTTCCAAATACAAGAAACATTATGAATCATCTTTTCAAAGTCTTGCAGCAGCAACCATCCCCCCAAATGATTTCTAAACATTTTCTCCCCAAGTGCTTTTCAACATGTCCTTGATGGTCAGGTAGACATACATTTTGCTCCAATGTAATTTTAGGCAGTAGTGCCTTAGCAAACCACAGCAAGATGGAAGAAGAGCAAAAAATGTTTGAGGAATGTAATGTCTGAAAGTGAAAAATAAAAAGAGTACAGAAATGAAAAGAAATGCACAGCAAGAAAAATGGTATAAATGAACAAATGTCTTTTTTTCTCTATCTTAAACAGCTTACCCTTTCTGCTGAAGAAATTCACCACCATCTTTTTCTCATCATCATTTCAAATTTTACATATAAGCATGCAAACACCATCACCACTTCCATCATATCAAGGCAATTCCTGGATGGTAATGAAAACATAAATCAGATCCAAAGATGAGGCAAAAGAATGGCGGGCAAGGATCCGACCCCCTCCCACCCACCCCCCTGGGAGCCCATGGACCTGCCCCTGTGAAACTGGTGTGTCCTTATCGTGCAGTGTCCAGGTTAAGATGCTCAAAACCGGTGCTGGCAAGCTGGACATAAGGGGCCAACCCTTTCAGGAACTAAATAACTTTTCAAAGATTCAGATGAAAAGAATCCATAGGAGAAGCAGCCGTTCAAGGAATGGTGTTCCTTTAGAGAGATTTATTTTCACTTGGTAATAAACCACTGCCAAAATGCATTTCCCAAAGTCGCCCCAACAGGGTCAGGAAAAGGTTTGCTTTCTTCACGTGTCTGGAAGGCGATGAGCATCTCCACGCAGCTCCAGCCGTCGGGGCAGGTGGTGCCTCCACGGCTGTGTCCGGCGCTGGGCCCCGGCCGGCCACCTTGCTCCCTGCACCTGCCATTCACCTGTGCTGTGGGTCAGCCTCTAAGGCGACCTCGCCTGGACCCGTGGTGTGGACTGCTGCCCTCGAGCGAGGCTTCCTCTGGGGTTACCAGATGAGCTGGACGATCCAAAGGAGTTTCCCAGGTGCCTGTCCCCATCGCAACCCCCCTGGCAGAGCTTAACGTCCTCAGGGGTCCAACCCCACCAACAAGTAGTTTGTCAGACTTTTTAACTTTCGCCAATCTGGTGAGTGCAAATGGCATCTCATTATTGTTTTAATTTGCATTTCTCAGATTACTAATGAGGGAAAGCATCTGCTCCTGTGTTTATTTGCCGTATTTTTTCCTCTGCTGTGAACCTATTAGGTTGTTTGCCTTTTTATTACTGATTTGGAGAAGTTTTCATATATTTCGATTATTAATCCTTTGTTAGTTATATATGTTGCAAATATGTACCCCAGTTTATGACTTTATTTTCACTGTTTTCCTTTCATAATTTGAGACGCAGGAGTCCTTAATTTTAATGTAGTTGAATTTCTTGTTCGTGTTTTGTTTTCTTTTTCCCTGGAGGTTTGTGGTTTGTGCACCTAGTTTAATAAATTGCTCCCCACCTCAAGGTTATAACATTACTATCCTGCTTTATCTTGTCAGAGTTTTAATGTTTTGCTGTTTGTACTGATGTCCCCAGCACACTGGAATGGAGTCCTTTTAATGTCTGTAGCAAGCTGGGATAAAATTTCATTTTCCCATTACAGATAACAATTGTTTCAATGTTCATTGTTAAATAGTTCATTTCCAGTCCCTCTTCTGTCATGCTACCACTCCCATATGTCCCAGAATAATTTTCAAAAAGTGAAAAGCAATTTCTATAGAGCTGTGCAAGCAACATATGTCAAAGTTCTTAGCAATCATTGAGGAGGGAACCTGCAATATTCCCACGTTAGGTCAAAAGAAGGTGCAAGAACTGCCATAACTCGTTGGAGACAAATGAAGGAATGCTGGTGTAAGGTGGCGGCGTTAGACACAATGTATCTGACATTTCATAGAGCAAGAAACTTAACGGAAGGGTTGTGTTCTCTATTGGGTGGGAATCATTTTCACTTCTTCTAGACAAAAGTCATTTGCAGTGTATGAGTTTTCTACAAGCACATGTCTAACTTTACTATTTGGGTCCTTAGCAAGAAGAAATAGGAATTTAATCAAAATCATATTTCCCTAAGAGACTTGGATGAGGCATGCTTGTTGGATGACACTCTAAGCAGTGTTACCCAAGCTTGAGCATGCGTCAGAACCGTCTGGAAGGCTTGGTGAAACACGTATTACAATGTCTGCCCACCGAGGGTTCTGGCGTGAGGACAGGGACCGCCTGCCTTTGTTTGCCCCTGTGCCTGTGCCACAATGTCTTCACTGTTCCCTACGTCCTGGCATATGGCAGGGCATATCACCTCCTTTCTGTTTGTTTGTTGTGAGAGTAACTGGCTTATCCTTTTGCCTTTTCCCCATATGGGTTTTAAAATCACCTTGTTAACACGCATGAAAAACCTTGTTGAAATGTTTAGTGGAATGGCAGTAAAATGGGATAAATTTGGGAGGAATGGACATTTTTCCTTAATGAATAGTCTTATTTATGAACAAAGCATGTATCTTCATTTATTAAGCTATTCATTAATAGCTAAATAATCATCCACAAAGATTTGCACATGTTTTTGCTAGATTTGTTGCTAGGCTTTTTGCTTCATTATTTTAAAGTATGTTTTTACAATTATGTTGGAATGTTTATTCCATCTCTCTTCATCGTGATTACTAGCATACCAACTTTTAACCTTTTGTTTATTTCATTCTTCTTTCTTTTTTTGCATTATGTTCTATTGTGGTATTTGTAATTTCTTTATTTTTAGTAATTTGGAAGTTATGCACTCTATTCTCTTCTTTTAGAAGTAAATTTAGAAAATTTACCATGCATGTTTAACATTCCAAAGCATAGGGTTATTTTATTTTCCTCTTTCTGAACAACATAAGAGTTTTTGAATTTATACATTATCATTAATTAAAATTTCTTTCACATTTTAATACCACCCAGATTAAACATTTTATTATCATAGTATTTCACCAAAGCAGATTAGGATATTCCCACATAATTGCCATATTGTGAAAACCTGTTTCTTGTATTTCAGACATCCCTTCTGTTGTTCTTAGAGAATGTCCTTAGAAGTTTCCTTTGTGAGTGTTGGTAGTAAACTCTCTTAGTTTATAGATGGCTGAAACGTCTGCTCTTCACCCTTTTTATGGGAAGTAGTTTAAGTGATTAAGGAATTCGAGGTGGATGGCTGTTTTCTCAGCACTTTGAAAATGGCAGTGTGGCACCTCTGCTTCCACTGCCGCTTCTCAGACGCTATCTTTCCCTTCCTGCTCTTTCTACACAGACCAGCCTGGGTTCGGACTGCAAGCTATTGCCATCTCCAGTGTGGGTTTCTTTTTGTTTAGCCTATTGGCAATGTATCTGGCCTCTAAAATCTAAGGTTCTTTTTCCTTTTCATCAATTGTAAAAAATACACAGCCCCATATCAATTGGCATATATATTTTTTATTCCCTGATGGACAAAAAGTAAAGTAATTATCTTCATATCTTCGGCATCTCTTCCCATCTCATATTTTTCTAACTTCCTGTCTATGTACTAAATTCTAGGTGATTTCTTCAACTATATGTTCCATTTCATTAACTTTCTCTCCAGTCATATCTTATGTGTTACTTAATCTATATACTGAGTTTCTGTTTGAAAGTACTATATAATATAATGCCAATTTGTTGTGGTTTTTTTTTCATAAATCTACCTGGTAATTTTGGGTATTCTCTTATTCCTTTGTCATACTGCCAGTACCCTCATCAAAATTTTAAATTATAGTAAATATATATATATATATTGAATTTGTGTATACAACATTTTATGAATTTGCAGAAATTATG
Organism: Myrmecophaga tridactyla; assembly: GCA_004026745.1. Lineage (NCBI taxonomy): Eukaryota > Metazoa > Chordata > Mammalia > Pilosa > Myrmecophagidae > Myrmecophaga > Myrmecophaga tridactyla. Next base: position 32,888 of record PVIY010014218.1, on the reverse strand, counting down.
ATTCTGCTATTTTTTTGTTGCAATGGATGATCAGTTTTGTAATTCCCTAATTAAGGATCACATGCTTCATACTTCCTTCTGTGGGAATGCTTTTCCTATCTGTGCACATTTTTATATTACAGAAGTTATAGGTTTTCAGAAAAACCACACGGAAAATGCAGAGTTCCCTTACCTCCTTTACACACTCAGTTTTCTTATTATTAACACTTTGCATCATTAGTGGGCACACAATAGGGACAAGGTTGGATTTTTTGTTGAAGAGGTAATCAAGAAGAAAAGAGTGACATGTTGAACAACTTTTGAATAACATATGGACATCATAAATCTGCATGACAAAATTACAGCAGCTAAATATTTAAAGCTAAAATAATGAAATCAATTTAAGGGACTGATAAAGATTTAATTTTATGAGATACTAATAATCTTGTTCAGATTAATACAGATTAAGCAGAGAATAAGTAATGATATGGAGGAATTTGAGAAATCTAAAACTTAATTCAGTAGATAAAATATTTATTTCATTAAAGAAAATATTTTTTCCTCATGCCCATGGGATGTTTATAAGAATCATTCATTTATTTTCCAAAAAATAAAACCAAGGCATTTTCTAATGGTAAATTACTAATGGCCATCTGATCTAATAATAGTTAAGGTTATTAAAAATAAAAGAGGGCTTAAGAATTTAAATGAAATTAGAATTGCTGCCCTAAATAACTCTTAAATAATTAAGAATATTAAGACTGAAATTGCAAACTATCTCTGAAGCAATAAATAGAAGGCCATCTAATACTCAAACATGGGGCGTTATGAAAGCATTAAAGCTGTTGAAAAAATCAAAATTAAAAGAAGCTGATATTCCTTTTCAGAAATTGAAGGGGAAAAAAGTCCAAAAAACTAGTGACATTAATAAAGATTAAAAAATACTGGATTTAACAAATAAATAAAATAAAAAAGGGTGCAAGTGACATACAATAATAGGTATTATTTTGATAGGACCAATAACATATTTAAAACCTGTGTGAAATAATTAAGGAGTAAACCTATAATATTACAAGTGAACACATAGAATATACATAGAAATGATAGATGATTTTCCGGTAAAATACATGTTATAAAAATGATCCAAGAAGAATTAGAATATTTGAATTAACTAAAAAAAGATCAAAAAGGTGATCAAAGATCAGCATTTGTAAACAGAAATTGTATCAATAGAGTCATATTTCTCATGTTTGAGTAACACATAAATCCAATATTAGTTAAACTATTCAGGGCCATAAAAAAAGATGGAAGTCTCCCCAGTTCATTTTATGAAGCTAGAAGAAATTAATACCCAAATGTGATAGAGAAAAGAACAAATCTATGGCCTAGCCTCAAATATGAATGTTTGGCAAAAATCCAGATAAAATACGAGTAACTAAAATCCACAGATAAAACTAAAAATAACTTATTATGACTGTTCTAGTTTGCTAGCTGCCTGATTTTGATATGCCAGACATAGAATGGCTTTTAAAAGGGGAAATTTATTAAGTCGCAAGTTGACAGTTCTAAGGCAGTGAAAATGTCCCAATTAAAGTAAGTCTATAAAAATGTCCAAATTAAGGCACTAAGAAGAGGTTACCTTCACTCAAGAAAGGCAGAAGACTTTCAGGGTTTCTCTTTCAGCTGGAAAGGCGCGTGGCGAACACGGCGACGTCCGCTGGCTTTCTCTCCAGGTTCTCATTTCATGAAGCTCCCCCAGGGGCGTTTTCCTTCTTCATCTCTGAAGGTTTCTGGCTGCATGGGTTCTGGCGGCTCTTGTGGCTCTTCCTAAAATGGTTCTCTCTTTCAAAGGATTGCAGTAAAGTCATCAAGGCCCACCTGGAAAGGGTAGCGTCACATCTTCTTCTAATCAAAGGTTAATACCCACAATGGGTGAGTCACATCTCCGTGGAGACAACCAATCAAGTTTCCAACCTACAGTGCTGACTGAGGAGTAAAAGAAACAGCTGCCTCCACGAGATGGATCAGGATTAAAACATGCCTTTTCTAGGGTACATCATCCTTTCAAACGAGCATACGACTAAATGAAATTTGTTCCAGAAATGCAGAAACAGTTTAAAATCAGGAAATATAACAAATTCATTAAAAACAACAAATTAAAAATTAAAAAATTCATATGAAATAAAAAAATGTTGCAAATATATGATAAAATGTAAAAGACACTTCTATCGAGTGGGGGAAAACGTAAGGAAAAAACAGAAATAGAAGGAAACTACTTAAATGTATAAAGTATATTTTAAAAAACCAATAGTAAAAGCAGTTCTAAATAGTGATTTGCTTAAGTCATTTGCATTAAATACAGGAAAACAAATAGATGCCTACCATTTGGAGGTCCTAGTTAATAAAATATAGTAAAAACAAAAACAAATAATCAGCTGGAAATATGATTGTATAAATAGAAAATCCAACAAAATGTAATATTAAAAAAAATCCCAAAAATTATTTGGTAAATACTTTGATTCATAACAACTATGCAGAAATTGGTATATAAGCTATCACTTATAACAAAAAATATATATTAACTTTTTAAATACATTTGTAAATGGTACAAGCAATTTAAGAATAAAGTGCAATAAAGCATTCAAATCTATGTAAAGAATCTATGAAACTTTAATGAAGGACTTGAAAGATTAAAATAAAAAGAACTAAATAGCAAAGAAAGACATAGCACATTCTCACCTGGGAAAATTTAATTTCTTTAAAAAGTGTCCCAATTCAGTAAACTGCAAAATTAATAAATTCAAAGCAATTCAGATTATACTCAGATTTTTATTAAACACAAAAGATCATCTTAAGACGCATGTGAGCTAACATACATCTGAGGGTATCAAATATAATTATGAAAAAAATATGATGGAAGGGGAGGTACCTGACAAGATGCTAAAGCTTTAAAACTACAATAGGTAGCTATGGAACAGACTACTAGATCAATGCAAAAGAATAAAAAACCCAGAAATTGAAATCAATATATATAAGAATTTGCTATTTGACAAAGGCAGTGCTATTTGAATTCAGAGAAAAAACTTTCATTTCTAAACCAATGGTAACATAAATGACCATTGATAAGGAAGAAAATGAATTTGAACATTTACTTCACACCATAAATGGTAAAAACTGCTGATAACTTACACGACTAAATGTTTATTAGATAATTATAGCACTGCTTGAGGTTCTAGAAATAAAACATGGGCACAAAATGAATGTTTTCACTGAAGAAAGGATTGAATAAACTTAGAACAGTGATGGCATGGAATATTCGGCAGCCAAGAAAAGGAATAATTTGAAGTTCTACCAGTTGATTTGGAAGATTTATGTAGATTTAAAAAAGGAAACAGTAGACACATGGTTAATATAGATCCCATTCTTTACAAAAATATCAGTGACCAGGTGTGTGTGTGTACATTTTTATAATAGGTATGTGTCTCAGAAAGTTCTTAAGTATGCACAGCAGTTGAAGTAAAGGAGTGGAATGGGATTGGATTAGAAAAAGAGTAGAAGAAGAGGGGAACTTAATCAAAATCAAAAGCAGACCAAAAATTGTACATCACTTATATAAAAATATTTATATGTGTGTATTTATCCATCAATAGATAAATGAAATGGTGCATTCAACTATTAATCATGGTGGAAATTCAAGAGGTTTTACTTTTTCCTTTCATGTTTCTGAACTTTTATAGTCTATTGCAAAACCTCATAATTTTATAATAAACTTTTATTATGAACAGGTTTAGATGGCTAAGTTTTTTGGAATTCTTTTCTTCTGTTTGAGTTTTGTGTTCTGCATATATTTTGGAAGTAAATACTTTATCAGATTTGGTTTTTTTTCACATATTTTCTCTCTAACTGTGGCAGCTTGTCTTTTGATTCTTTTAACTGTGTCTTTCACAAAGCAGGAATTTTTAACTTTAAAAAAAGTCCACCATGTCACATTTTTTAATAAATTGTTTTGGGGATATATCTAAAACCCTAGTGCAAAACCTAAGGTCACACAGATTTTTCTCCTTTTATTTTCTATTTTTTGTTTTACATTTTGGTCTACGTTCGATGTTGAATTCAATTTTCTGTGAAAGGTGGAAAGCCTTTTTTAGGTTTGTGTTTTCGCATATGGGGGTCCAATCATTAAAGCATCATGTGTTGAAATAATTATCCTGATACAAATCAGTTCATTCTGTGGATCCATTTCTGGAATCTCCATCTTGTTCCATTGACCAGCATATCTGTTCTTTTGCCACTATGACATAGTCTTTATTATTGTAGTTTAATAGTCAGATTTGAAATCAGATAAATTTTTGTGTCCAAAGATAATTTTGGCTCTCCTTGGTCTTTTGCCCTCTGATAAACGTTATACTTTGCTGACATCTGTAAAAGAGTTTGCTGAGATTTTGACTGAGATTACAATAGATCTATGGATCAAGTCAGGAGGAATTAAAATCTTAATATGAAAATCTTTATATCTTCCAGTACAAGATTATAGAAAATCTCTTCACTTGTTTAGATTTTCTTTTATTTCTTTCATCAGAATTTTGTATTTTTCCACATTATGGATCCTGTATATATTTTGTTAGATTTACACCTAAGAATTTCATTTTAGGATTCTATATTAATTGTTTTTTTTAATTTCAAATCCCATTTTGAAGAGACCTTTATCAATTTATTTTAAAAATCAGCATTTGGTTTTAATGATTTTCTCCCTTGTTTTACTTTTACATTTCACTGATTTCTGCTCTAAATCTTATTGTGTATTTTCTTTTCCTCTGTTTGTTATACTCTTAAATTGTTCTTGCTCTAGTTTCCCAAGGTGGAAGTTCAGATTATAAATTTTACATCTTTTTTTGTTTTCTAAAATATGCATTCAATGCAATAAATCTCCCCAATTTCCCCTTGACCACTCTTTTGCTACATCTCATAACTGTGATAAGTTGCATTTTCATTTTTATTTAGTTCAATATGTGTTATATAGAACTACATGGTTCAATCACCAAGTATTTGCAGGCTGTTCATCTGTCTTCCTGTTACTGGTTTCTAGTTTTAATCCACTGTCGTCTGGGAACAGGCTTTATATTATTTCTGTTTTTTAAAGCAGTAAGGTGATTTTATGTCCCATGTAGTTTTATCTCAATGAATGCTCCATATAAGCATGAGTAGAATGTGCTCTGCTGTGGTTAGATAGAGTATTCTATAAATGTCAATCAAATTGATTGATTGTGCCGTTCAAGTTAAATATAGGCTTACTGACTTTTTGCCTGCTCGATATATCAGTTACTGAAAGAGGGGTGTGGAGTCACTGCTTAAATTAGTTGACTTGCATATTTCTCCCTCCAGTTTTATTAAATATTGCCTCATGTATTTTGATGCTCTGTTGTCAGGTACATATATTAAAAATTGTTATTTCTTCTTGGAGAATCAACCCCTTCATCATTGTGCAAAGGCCTTGTTCTTTTCCCTCATAGCTGTCCTTGTTCTGACGTCTGCTTTGTCTGAAATTAACATAGATAATCTAGCTTTCTTTTTATTACTATTATTATTGCTTTTTGAATTTCATGGGCAGGCACCGGGAAATGAACCCGGGTCTCCGGCATGGCAGGTGAGAACTCTGCCACTGAGCCACCGTCGCCCGCCCCCAGCTTTCTTGTGATCTAAGTATGGTATATTGTTCTCTGTGCTTTTATTTTTATCTTTCAGCATGATTATATTTTATTGATATTATGTTTTATTAAAGGAATTTTGGATTTACAGAGAAATCATGCAAAAAATGCAGAGTTCTTTTCATATACACTCCATGTATGTGCTTTGCTTCAGTATGGTACATTTCTTGCAATTGATTGAATATTATTATAATTATGCTATTAACTATAGTCCATACTTCACATTAGTGTCCACTGTTTGCATCCTATATTCCTATGTTGTTGGCTTGTTTTTCCTTTCAATGCAGTTATGTACACACAGCCTGAAATTCCCCCATTAACCGCGGACAGCTGTGACCTTCACAGGTGTCAATGACGTTCACGGGCTTGTACCATCACCACCACCCATGACCAAAGCTTTTCCATCACCCCAACGGGAAATGGTACCAATGAAGCATTAACACCCCATTTCTTAGACCCACCCCAGCCCTTGATCACCCATATTCTAGTTTCTGACTCTATGAACTTGCTTATTATAATTATTTCATCTCAGTGAGATCCTACAATATTTGTCCTTTTATATCTGTCTTATTTCACTCAACGTGACATCTTCAAGGTTCATCCATATTGTTTCACGCATCAGAACTTCATTCCTTTTTACAGCTGACTAATATTCTATTGTGCGTCTGTACCACGTTCTGTCATTCTATAATCTGTTGATGGACACTCGGTTGCTTCCGTCTTTTGGTAATTGTGAATAATGCCACTGCAAACTTCAGTGTGCAAACATCTGCTTGAGACCCTCATCGTAATCTTCTTGAGTATAAACCTAAAAGTGGGATTGCCAGGTGACTAGGTTAATTAACTTTCTGAGGATCTGCCAAATTATTTTCCACACTGGCTGTACCATTTTACATTCCCACCAACAATGAATGAGTGTTCCTATTTCTCCACTCCTTCTTGAATATCTTTTGCTTTCCATTTCTTTTAAAAGTAGCCATTCTAGTGGGTGTGAAATGGTATCTCATTGTGGTTTTGATTTGCAGTTCCCTAATAACTTTTTTGTAGAAATGTCTAAGTCTTTTTACCAATTTTAAATTGGGTTGTTTGTGTCTTTCTTGTTGAGTTGTAGGATTTCTTTGTATTTTCTAGATATTAAACCCTTCCTAGATATGTGGTTATCAAATATTTTCTACCATTCTGTAGATTGTCTCTTTACTTCCATGATAATTCCTTTGATGAACAAAGGTTTTCATTTTGATAAAGTCCCATTACTATTTTTTCGGTTGTTGCTCACCCTTTGGTTAAGGTTGAAGAAACTGTTACCGAATATAAGTTCCCCATGTTTTCTCATAGGAATTTTATGGTTTTGTTCTCATATTTAAGTCTTTGATCTGTTCTGAGTTGATTTATGCATATGGTGTGAGGTGAGGAATAATCTTCATTCTTTTACATATGGATATCCAGTTTCCAGAACCATTTGTTGAAGAGAGTGTTCTTTCCCCCATTGAATGGATATTGCACTCTTGTCAAAAATTAATTGGCCATAGATGTGAGGGTTTATTTCTAAATTCTCAATTAGATTCCATTTGTCTATATGTCTGTCACTGTGCCAGCACCATACTGTTTTGATTGCACTGGCTTTGTAAGAAGTTTTGTAGGAAAGTGTGAGTCCTCCATCATTGTTCATCTTTTGCAAGATGGTTTTGCCTATTTGGAACCCCTAAGCCTTCCATATAAAATTGATTATTCATTTTTTCATTTCTGTAAAGAAGAGTTGAAATTTCGATTGGGATTATATTGAATCAGTAAATTGTTTGGGGTAGATTTGGCATTTTAACAAATATTTAGTCTTCCAATCCATGTGCCTGAACTTAATTAGGTGTTCTTTCATTTCCTTTAGCAATTTTTTATAGTTTTCATATTTAAGTTCTTCACATCCTTGGTTACATTTATTCCTAGATATTGGATTATATTGTTGATATTGAAGATGTTTTTTCTCTTGATTTCCACTAAAAATGTGATTCAGATTGTATATTAATAGTGTATAGAGACACTACTGATCTTTTTCATTTGAATTTTTAAACCAACATTTTGCTGAATTTGCTTATTAGCAAGCTTTGTTATGGATATTTTGGAATGTTTTATATATGGAAAATATAGGTAAATATATAGAAAAATAGGATTTTCTGTTTATAGGTTATGTCATCTGCAGATAGGGAATGTTTTACTTCTTCCTTTCCAATTTGGATGCTTTTTATTTCTTTTTCTTGCCTAATTGCTCTGCCTTGAACTTCTGGTACAATGTTGAATGGCAGTGGTGATGGTGGACATACTTGTTTTGCTGCTGATTTTAGAAGGAAAGCTTTCAATATTTCACCATTGAGTGTGACGTTACCTGAGGATTTTTACATAAGTGTCATTTTTTGTATTGAGGAAGTTTCCATCTATTCCTAGTTTTCTAAGTGTTTTTTTTTATCAAGAAACAGTGCTAGATTTTGTCAAATGCCTTTTGTGCAACAATTAAGATAACCACTTGCTTTTTTTCCTTTCATGCTGTAATGAATGTATTATGTTAATTGATTTTTTAATGTTGAGCCGCTCTTGTATACCTGGGAAAACTTCCATCTAGTCATGGTGTATAAGTCTTTTAACATGCTCTTAGATTTAGTTAGCTGCTATTTTGTTAAAGATTTTCGCATCCATATTCATAAGGGATATTGATTTGCAATTTCCTTTTCTTGTAGTATCTTTATCTGGCCTTAGTATCATGATGATATTGGCTTCACAGAATGAGTCAAGTGGTAGTCCTTCCACTTCCATCTTTTGGAAACGTTTGAGCAGGACTGGTGCAAATTCTTCTTGGAATATTTGGAAAAATTCACCAGTGGAGTTATCTGATCCTGGACTTTTATTTATTGGGAGGTTTTGGATGACAGAAACAATCCTTTTACTGCTAGTGTTCTGTTGAGATGATCTATTTATTCTTGAACCAGTGTATGTAGTTTGTATACTTCTAGGAATTTGTCCAATTAATCGAGGTTATTTAATTTGTTGGTGAACAGTTGTTCATAGTTTCCTTTTATAGTCCCTTTCCTTCCATTGGGGTCAGTTGTAATGCACCCCCTTTCATTCTGATTTAATACTGTTTGCATCCTCTCTTTTTCTTCTTTGTCAATCTAGCTAAAGAATTGCTGATTTTGTTGAAATTTTCAATGAACCAACAATGTTTTCATTGGTTCTGGTTTTTTTACCCTCTATTTCATTTATCTCCACTCTAATCTTTGTTATTTCCTTGCTTCTGTTTGCTTTTGGTTTCATTTGCTTTTCTTTCCTAGATCCTTTGGTTGTGAAGTTAGGCTTCTGATTTGAGATTTTTCATCTTTTTAAATGTAAGTATGTAGAGTAATAAATCTCCCTCTCACCCTGCCTTTTACTGCATCCCATAAATTTTCATGTTTTTTTGTTGTTGTTTTCATTTGCCTCAAGGTAGTTCCTAATTTCTCTTGTGATTTCTCCTTTGACCCATTAGTCCTTTAAGAGTACAAAATGTGATTTCCAAGTATTCGTGAATTATCCATTTCTCCCACATAAGGTAACTGATTTCTAACTATATTAATTGCGGTAAGAGAAGATATATTTCATAATTTCAATATTTTTTAATTTACTGAGACTTGTTTTGTGACCGTACATGTGGTCTACCCTGGAGAATGACCATGTGCGCTAGAGAAGGATGCACATTCTGCTACTGTTGTGTGAGGTGTTCTGTGTGTGTCTGTTGGGTCTGGTTTGCTTCGAGTATCATTCAAGTCTTTTATTTCTCTATTGATCTTTTATCTGGATGTTCTCTCCATTAATGAAAGTGTATTGAAATCTCCTATGACTCACGCAGACGTCTCTATTTCTCCCTTCAAATCTGTCCATATTTGCTTCACATATTTTGAGGCTCTACCATTAAGTGCATGTGTCTTTATAATTGTGAGGTCTTATTGAATTAATCCCTTCATCAGTATCTAGTGAGGTCCTTTGTCCCTCCTGAGAGTTTTTGATTTAAAGTGTGTCTTATCTGATATTATTATAGCTCCCCCAGCTCTCCTTTGGGTATGATTTGCATGTAGCATTTTTCCCATTCTCCACTTCAACCTACTGGGTTTTTGAATTTAAGATGGGTCTCTAGTAAACACCATATAGTTGGGTCATATATATATGGAGAGTTTATCCATTTACCTTGAAAATTACTATGCTTAATGCAGGACTTCCTTCTGTGATTTTGCTACTTCATCTTTGTAAGTCATACCTTTTTTTGACCCTCAATTCTTCTGACAATGCCTACAACCCATTTGTTTGATTTTTTTTTTTTGTATTCTACCATTTGAGTCCCTTCTCAATTCTTTTTGTATTTACTTTCAAATATCTGCTTTGTGGTTACCATGGGATTAAATTACATATCCTTACTCTATAACAATTATGCTCGTTTTGATACCAATTAGTGTCATGAATATACCCTTACACTGTTCCTTTATCCTCCGCTTCCCCATGTTTTTGTTGCACTTGTTACAAATTTTATCTTTATACTTAGTATGTCCATAGTCATAGATTCATCAATACTTTTTTATGCATTTGCCTTTTAAAACCTGAAGAAGCTTAAAGTGGCATAACATAAAAAATACAATATAACAGTATTGGCTGTTGCAATTAGCCATGAGGTTCCCTCTACCAAAAGCCTTTATTTCTTTATGCCTCTTAGATCCACTATCCAGTGTCTTTCCTCTCAGTCTGAAAAACTCCCCTAGCATTATTTGTAGGGCAGATCTAGTGGTGACGAATTCCCTCAACATTTTTTTTTTCTTGTATGCTGCATGGTAGGGTCACATTTCATTATTTTTCCAAATGAGTGCCCCATTATTGCAGCACCATTTATTGAATTTTTGGTTGTTTGTTTTTGTTTTTTGTCTGTTTGCTTTGCTTGTTTGTTTTCTGGGAAGTGTATGGACTAGGAATCCATCCTGGGTCTCCTGCATGGCAGGGGAGAATTCTACCACTGAATTACCCTGGCACCCCTCCCCTCAGTTTTTGTTTGTTTGGGACAGTCTTAATCTCTTTTAATTGGTGTAGCTTCATCATCCACATTTATAGTGATTACTGAAACAGTTGAAGATCTACCGTATTTGTAACATTTTTTCTATTTATACCATTTTCCTTTGTTTCCTTTTCTTCCTCTTCTTTGTTTTCAATTGAACATTGCATATGGTTTTGTTTTACATCCTCTTTTAGCATTTCAATTATATATTTTTCCACAAATCACATTTTCTTTGCAGTTTGCAACATTATTTTCTAACTAATGTAAGTCTACCTACACAGAACACTATCATTCTGCATGTAGAACATTTCCCTATTTATAGTGGAGTATTCTCAAGTCCTCTCTTCCATCTCATATGACATGGATGTCATTTACTGTACTTATTTAATCACTATATTGACTCAAAATATTTCACTATTATTACTTTAAACAGTTGTTTCTTAGATTAAGAATGAGAGAAAATATTTTAATTTACTTTTACTTACTACCTTTAACAGTCTTCTTTTCTTTATGTAAGTCAGAGTTTCTGACCTACATCCATTTCCTTCTGCTTAATTAACTATTTTAACATTTCTTGCAGGGCCTGTCTCCTGATAATGAAAACTTTTAGTTTTTGAGTTTGTCTCAGTAAGCCATAATTTCTCTTTCCCTTTTAAAGGATAATTTAATTGGATATAGATTCCTAGTGTAATGGTTTCTTTTTCTTTCAAAATTTTAAATATTCCCATTTTTTCTTGGTTATATTGCTCTTGGCAAGAATTCCACTGTAATTCTTATACATTTCTCCCCTCCTCTCTGCTTTTCTCATGATTTGCCTTTTTGCAGCTTGCATATGATCGGCTCATGTGTAGACAAATGCATACGTAACCTGCTTGGCTTACAGAGATCCTGAAGCTGTGACTTGCCTATCATTAATTCTGGGAAGTTCTCAGTCAGCATTACTTCCAATGCATCTTCTGCTTTGTTCTCCTTTACTTCTTCTGGTATTCCGATAATAGGTATGTTACCTCTTTTTGAATTTTTCACAATTCTTGAATGTGCTGTTCTTTGGCTTTTGTTGGTTTGTTTTTCTCCCTGCGTTCATTTAGGGGGGTTTCTGCTGACCTGTCTTCAGGTTTGCTGGTTATTTCCTTGGGAGGGTCCTCCAAAGGTCCCAGGAGAGGCACACATCCTTCCTGCTACAGGACTTTTGATTTCTAGCTCACCTTTGGAGGCTTCCTTAGAGTGCCCCTCACTGTGCTTCCATTCTCCATCTGTTCTCCATGCTGCCCATTTTCCCCATCACAACCCTTAACACACCCACTGTCATTACTGTAAATCCTCCATTGATAATTCCAGAACCCTGGCCACGTCTGAGTTGGCGTCTCATTCTCGCTTTGTCTCTTTAGACAGTGTCTTCCCTTGCCCTTCCGTGATGCCTGTGGGTTTCTGTTGAAAGCTGGATGAGGCGTAGGGGGTAACAGAAGCTGAGATTTGTGTGAACGCTGTTTTATATTGATCCGGTGAGGAGGTGGCCATGTCCAATGCCCTGAGGCGGTCAGGGTGAGGGGCCTGGTTCCACTGGTGGTGTTTCTGCCACACTGGGCATCCCATGGTGCCCGTCTCGGGGAGCCTCTGACCCTCCCTGGCCGTAGCCCTGGGACTCCTGTGGTGGGTGCAGAAAAGGGAGTGTCCAACAGTCCTTTTTTTAAAAATTTTACTTTATCTTTTTTCCACAGTGTTTTGATCAAATAGTCTTTCATCTGGCCTGTGTCCCTGGGCTGGGCGTGTGACACGTGTCTCTCAGCTTTTTGCCTTCTTAGGCAAGAAGCGATTGGAGGGGCTGGAGAGGGAGGAATTCTGTCCTCCAGGCCGGGTGGGTCTGTCCCAGGACTGACCCCGGGGCCCCGGCTGAGAACAGAGGAGTGTGTTTCACTATTTCATCAGCCTGGGCATCCCCTCCCCAGCCAGAGCCCCAAAGAGATTGTCCCCAACCCAAAACCTGGTGGGGTTCCCGAAGTAGAAGCCATACGACTGGGGGGTACCCCAAGACTGAAGCCCCCTAAGTTTCTCACTTTCATGCCAGTCTACTCTCAACCTCCAGCAATTCGTCAGAACTGTCACTGAAGACTTCCAGCAGTTCCTGGGCAGCAGCTTCTGCCAGGTGCACTGACCTCACCTGTCTCCTCAGGTTTCACCATGCTCCCGATGGATTAGTAAAAGTTGTTGTTTTGCCATTTTGTCTTGTTTTTTCAGCTGTCCTTGTTGTGAGGGTGGCAGTGGTAGCTCCCATGATGTTTAAATGTCAAACCTGAAACCAGAAGCCCACTATGTTTTTATATAAAAAGTCTAAAGGAAATATTCATTGTGAAAATGAAAAGGGGCAAAAGGAAACATTAGTGGACCGAAGTCTGAAAAATGGCTGGAAAAGGCAGAATCAGGGTAAGGGTATTAGTTTAATTTAGAAAAGAAGAAGCACTTCCTCATCAAAGGAAGAAAGCTGAAAATGAATCTAATAAGAGAAGATTGGAGATATTGTAGTTGGAATAAATTTGATACTTTCAAGACAGTAGAAGATAAACCAGTTTGAATTTAATTGGCATTAGTGACTAGAGCAGACTGGAAATTATAACAGGAGAATATAGGAACGGATGAATTAAATTGGTGGATTTGTTAAAACAGGCACTTAGCAAGGAAAGGCCGCCTGACATTAAGGCACATGAGCTCCCACTGAGACCCCCAGACCCTGGCCCTTCTCCTCAGGGATTAGATTCTTGGCTTATAGAGACAAAGGGCCAGGTGGGAATTGCCCAAGGAGAAAGCTGGGCTAGGAGGGTGCTAGAGGGTGCCCAAAGGATGGCCAAGGGATGCACCAGAGGCCAAGCAGTGGCCAGGATGGATAAGAACCACAGCCACCCAGCACAGGCTGGTCACCTAGCCTGGAGAGGGGCTGGGACAGAATGTCCACATGACCACCTGTTCTAGTGCGCTAGCTGCAGGAATCCAATATACCAGAAACAGAACGGCTTTTAAAAAGGGGGAGTTTAATAAGTTGCTAGTTTACAGTTCTAAAGCTGAGAAAATGTCCCAATTAGAACAAGTCTATAGAAATGTCCAATCTAAGGCATCCAGGGAAAGATACCTTGGTTCAAGAAGGCCGATGAATTTCAGGGTTTCTCTCTCAAGTGAGAAGGCACGTGGTGAACAGTCAGGGCTTCTCTCTCAGCTGGAAAGGCACATGGCGAACAAGGCATCATCTGCTAGCTTTCTCTCTTGGCTTCCTGTTTCATGAAGCTCCCTGGGAGGCGTTTTCTTTCTTCATCTCCAGAAGTTGCTGGCTTGTGGACTCTGCTTCTCATGGCTATGTCGTTCTGCTCTGCTCTCTCTGAATCTTTCATTCTCCAAAATGTTTCCTCTTTTATAGGACTCCAGAAACTTATCAAAACCCACCCAAATGGGTGGCGACATGTCATCACCTAATAACCACTCTTATTAAATCACATCTCCAGGGAGATGATCTGATTACAGTTTCAAACATACAGTATTGAATAGGGATTATTCTGCCTTTATGAAATGGAATTTAGATTAAAACATGACTTTTCTAGGGGACATACATCCTTTCAAACCAGCACACCACCTGAGAATACTATTTCTGAAATATCTTGTGAAATGGGCGTGTAAGCCTTGATTCCTAAATTGCGAAAGCCACAAGACTCAATTCTTAGATATTTTGATGACAGAAAGCTTATCTGTCCAGCGAGCAAATAAATGTCCTTTCCCTGGCTTGCCTATTAAAGCATTGACAGTTCCTGTTGCAGATATAAAAAATGTTACTCGGGGCACGCTGCTTCTGTTGAAGATTTCACCTTTTCTAAAAATGAATTTGGAAAAGTTCCCAGATTATACATCTGGTCTTCTAATTTACAACTCCAAGGATCAGAACAGTGGGTAAACTTTTGTCCCACTTCTGCTTCTTCTGAAACACCAGCGGGTGATTCCAGCGCTAAGGAGCTGCCGGCTGAGTAATGGGGGGGCCTCCTGCGCTGGGGGCTGCCCGGGACGGGGCTGCAGTCCCCAGCTGTCCTCGAAGTCATTTCTAACTCACTGCACAAAGCAGATCGGCATCCTGCCTGCCTCGGAGATTAAACCCCACTCATTGTGGGAAACAATGATTACTTAGGCACATGCTTCAAAATACTGTTTCTGTAAGGCGACTTCCTATGAACCAGTGCTTAGGACTGTCAAAACCCAATTCCAGGGCCCCTCAGCCACTCCATGATCCACGGGGCCCAGCGGGCCCACTACTCCCTTTCCTTCGTGACCTGGGAACACAGCTGTGGGTCAACAGCCCAAGTCTGGAGTTGGAGAAACACGGGATCGTTGACAGCTCTCTGCTCTCCTTCTCAGGTGCATGTGGGAGTCACCAGTGGGGATGTAAAAGTCAAGGCGCTCAGGCCGGGCCCCAGAGCATCTGCTAAAACCCTCTGGGGGGAAGAAAACCCTCTGGGGGCGAGGCCCAGGCATCTGAGTTTCACGAAAGGCTTCCTGATGATTCCAAGGTGCCACCAGGGGAGAAAGGCAGCAGAAGGCGAATCAGGACGACCGAGGAGAGCCCTAACCCCAGGGCTAATTTGGAAAGCTGTGACCTTGTTCAAGCTCAGAAGGCTTTTCTGTGCAGATTATCAGGGCAATTTCAGCACAAAAATTCCATCAATTTAAGAGTGCAAACTGTTTTTAATCATTTAGTGATTATGCTTCCATGCAAACAATTCATATGCTAATTAAACTTTTACCTATTCATTACAGCAGAGCTTCTAATAGATAAAGTCATGCCAAGCTCATTTTGGCTTACCAATTGAACTTAAAAATGCTAAACCTACATTACTTTTTAAAATATTTAGACTCTTAGCTAATGCAAATTGATAAAATATTGCTTATACAACCCACATTGTTTGCATATATAAACCCCTTATTTATATAATGACAGTTTCTTTCTATTGAACTTACACTTCAGCTTTTGCATTTTCAATTTAACTAATATTCTGTGTTGCCACTGCCTGGCTGTATTTAGTTTAATTTAATAATTTCTCACCAGCCCTGAGCAGCGATGGTGGTGCAGTGTAAAGACAGGCTCGGAGACTAAGTTGGAAGGAATATTTTCAGAGAAGCTGATCTAACGCCTTCCTTTTGGATCTGAAAAAGCTCTGAGAAGCTCCAGTGTTTCCATAGTAACCAGACATCTGGCACCTCTGGACTGAATTGGAATCCTCCAGCTATTTTTGGTATGATTTTAGGCACCTTATGTAACAATTTCAATCGTCAGGAAAGTGCCAGGTTGGAGAAACGAGACAAGTGGTGGCTTTAAATATGGGCAAATAACACTTTAAGGGCAGCAGATAGTCCGTCCTGTAAATGGACACAGCCTTACCCAGCTAAGGAGAGCCGCGCCTCCCCTCTGGGCCATGTCTGATGGCTTGTAGCGCTAGGACCACTTTTCTGCTGCTCTGAATCAGGACGTCACAGGTATTTGCAAAAGCTCCTCTCCCGCCTGCAAAGCTTTCCCGCCTCCGTTACCAGAATTTGTGGGCTGGATGTTCATAATTAATCAGCAGACATTGCTAAGAATCCATACGCCAGGAAATATGAGTACTAAGGAGGGAGAAGCCCGGTTTCTACTCTCAAGTTCTTTGTAATGTAACAGGGCAATTTTAGTACAATAAAAAGGAAACAAAATAGCTAGAAAATAGATTAACGTTGTTATCAGCCAAGCCCAGGAGTCCAAGGACGGGCGCATGCACCCTGGGATGAGGTGTAAGTTACCTATTGCTGCGGAACTAACCCCAGAGCTTCCAGGCCTTAAATAAGGTAATACTCGCCTTCACAATTGGCTGGGTGGCTGACTTCAGCTGGGGATTTCCAGCTTGGGGTCTCTAATGCATGTAATCATGTGGAAGCTGGGTCTGGGGTTCTCCGAAGGCTTGCTTGGTCTGGCATCCCAGATGGCTTGCTTCCTTGGCTGGCAGGGATACCGGCTGGCAGGTGGGGCTCAGGTGGGCTGCTGGCCAGCACACCTGCACATTGCTTCTCCCTGTTGGGTTCTCACAGCCTGGCCACTGGGTTAAAGAACAAGGTACAAAGAAGCAGCAAGTGAAGCTGTCCAGATAGCCGTCCACACCTCTGCCTCCACCTGCAATTGTTTGGGGCCACGACCGAGCTTCCCATACACCCTGATGTGAGGGCAGCATCCCGGACTCCATATACCCACAGGAAGGGTGACCCTCTTCAGTCAGTCACAGGCCACACGTCACTTGGTGTCCGCACTGGAATTCAGCGCGAGGGTTGAGGAAGCAGAAGGGTGCCTCCCTTGCAGAGGGGGCGGGCTGTGTCAATGGCGTTTGCAGTATCAGGGTGGCGTGCGTCGAAGTCCCATTTCGCTGACATTTTTAATACCCTCGTGAAGGAGAAGCTTAGGAAGGTGCTTCTCAAGGAGAATTTATACTCCAGTCTGTCATGGACCACACCTTTGTGGAATAGACTAACAATGAATCAGCAGACAAATAAAATCAAGAAGACATGGAAAATATAAGCCTTACTTTGTAACTGGTTAGGTCCAGCAGATTTAAGGTTCCTACGTCACAGAGCTGTGAGGATGTATAGCACCTGCCCTGGATGCCACACTTGGGGGTTTTCTGGCCCGGTGACCGTGTGCTGACGGGCAGGCCCGACCACACTTGCAGTGGCGTTGGGTGGGAGCCAGCCCGACGGAAGGTGCTCATGGAGGCGACGTGGGGCTCATTTTACTTCTCTTACTGTTGCTTTTCTTCTCACGTTAGACGGTAAACTTCTTGAAGCAGGTTCCCCGAGGGCATCTTCCCTGCGTCCCCGAGCACCTCGGCCTGCCTTTTACTGTGATGTCCCGTTTCCTTGCTGCCTCCCCCCCAGCCAGGAGTTTCCAGGGGTGCGCGCTGTGACACGCCCGCAGCGTCCCCACACCCTGGCGGTCTGCTGCGGCGCAGTAGGCCTCCGAGCCATGCCTGCGGAGGGCCTGCGCCCGGCCCCGAGCTCCTCCTGACACCGGGGAGTCCTTTCTTCTCAGAGCTGCTCATCGGGGATGCTGTCCTCCGGCCAGACCTCAGGCTCTCCAGACACTCCGGCCTCGGTAAGCCCGCAGATACCTCCCCCGAATAATCGAAACCTCTCTCCGTTTATGCACAGAGCAAAAGCCGCTTTTGCTACTTTGCACCATTTCTTTTTCCCCGGCTGATGTGGAAATGCAAAACTGTTCAGTCCTCTGAACCTCTTCAAAAAGCCGATGAAGTCAGCAGTCGGCGTTCAGCAGCTGAGCCGCCGCCCGGGTGGGCGGGGGGGTTCACCGCTCCCCTCGGACGCCCGCAGATGCGCGGGGGTCGCGGCGGCTCTCGCGGTGCATCGGGGGAAGCTCGTCGGGGGCGCAGCCTGGGCACCTCTTCCTGCGTCTGCCTTGTGGCCGCCGCCTCCCTAAATATTCTTGTTCAAACCCCAGGCACAGAACACTTGGGCTGATCTTTGGGGGGAAAACACTTTGCAATAGTGCTTTATTTGGGGAAAAAATTACATTATGAGTCAAGCATTCAGCAGTATGTGCTTGTTCACTTGTGTGCTTTGACCTTTCCTTCACAGTGCAACTTAATGCTGAGATACTAGCAGGAATTTACCTGTTTCAGCTAATGTTGACCTTTCACCGCTGTGTTTTTGCTTCAAGGTCCAGCTCTCTCCACATGTGACTCAACATCCAGGTTCTTAAGAGACATGACGGGACTCACTGACTTAATAGGATCGTTTTTTGCTACAAAGAGCATCAGAGGCTGAATTCAAGGGCTGGAAAACGTGTCTCATTTCTATGGTTCTCACTCCCGCAAGTGCCTCTTTATTGTTCCAACTATGTTTAGTTCTTGTAGGAGTAGAATTATATTCTTATTGGATGTTGAATATGTTAAATATTTTGCAGTCTTCATTTTGCATAATTCCAAAGACCAAAGCGCTCCATTAGCTAAACTGCATTTAAAGGAAAAGCAGAAACCTTAGAATTTACCTTCGCCATGGAACAGAAGAGAACACCATCATGCATCAGAGGATGTCCGACGGAATAATATGTGTATGAAATGGGCAGTTATTCAGAGAATTCCAAATGTCTTTGTTTAAAAGAGTATGAAGATAACTAATGAGAGATGAGCTGGGGAGAGGAAGGCTGCCCTAGGTTTTAAGATGCTTGTCTCAGGATGGCTGCTTTCCCCTGTCCAGAGGTGATCAAAGCTGGGCTCTCCCGCCAGTGTCCTTCCAGCCCCTCCAGGCCTCCCCTGGAGCTGCTACAGAGATCACCTCGCAGAGCGACCCCGCACCACAGCGCCCAGAATCCTGTAAACAGACCCCCAAGAGACCCCTGGGTCCCTGATGGTGAGAAAAGCACTGCTGGGGCTGCTGGTGAAATGGGACACATTTGCCGACAAAATTAATAGATTCCTATCATCTCCCGGCTGTCCTGAAGAGCATGTGTGCATGGCGTTGTGTCTTTCTTACTTGAAAATATGGATGGTCTTGTGACATGCTGTGCAGAAAAGGCCGGGGTGGAGGGGACGGAGGCGACGTGCGGGCGTGGAGCAGGGGCTCTGGCCTCGCCCCCTGCTCTCGGGTCCCAGTGGTGGACAGCGGCTCTGCCCACTCTCGGGCTGAGGGGCGCCACGCAGGCTGCTGGCCCTGCTTCCCGCCTGCTGCAGGGCTCACACAGTGGCTTCCTGCGACTTCCCTGATTAGCATTCCGCAGACAAGTTAAGGGACCTGCATGGGAAACCTGCTTTCAGAGCCCGCTGTCAACTTCCTGCCTTTGGATAAATGACCCAGAGCCACCCAGCCTCGACTCGGGAAAGGAGATGAGCTCGGCGCTGCAACCCAGGGCTCGCATGACATCATTCCATAACAGATTCCACTGTAATGTTAGCGATGTAATCATTAGCATTTAAACATGCATAAAATTTAATTAACCTACTTACCAGTTTGCTTAGAACTTTTGAAGGGCTACCTAGAGTCCTCTCTAAGCATTTTATTGCAGAGTTTTGGAAAGCTCACAAAAGAGAGAAGTTCACTGGGATTTTCTCCCTAAACCTGATGGGCCGTGACAGATGAGCAGATGACCCGAGTTAATTATTATTGAATTCGTTATTACTGCTTTGTTGTCACCCAGCTCAGCCAGGGTAAAATGATGGCAGTAGGTATCTCATTAAAACAGCTGTTTCAATTATGTAGCGGCAAATATTTAAAAAGCGAGACTTCCAAGTTTCAGGCTGTTAACAAAGTTTGTTTGTGCCAAGATGATCTGGCCGAAAAGGGAACGGGGGGGAGAGAGCCATCGTCTGTGAGGGCGGGGGGGGCCAGAGCTCCCTCCTGGGGTCTGTGGGTGGGTGGGGGGCAGGGGGACCCCCCACCTCAGCCCTGTCTCTGGAGCCCATGTTAAATCCAGTTACATTCACATTGTACAGGAAGAGAAGCTGTTTGGATAGATTTCTCTCCAGCCATTATGCTCTCGTACTGTAAACGCGAATAGGTGAGACCCGTGTTTATATCTTCATAGAAATAAAGAAGAGCCTCCTGTACGCCACCTCAGGAGCAATTTTCTTTTCCCCCAGGGGATGCAGCATGACTTCGCTTTCGTTGTAAATGCGTATCTACATTAGGAAATCCACGTGTGCATTAAGGCCGGATATTTGACCAGCTAATCTGAAGCTGTCGATTTTATCTAATGTCCCTGTGCTGCTGACTTCGAATCAATAAACTTCAGCAAAAGTG
Organism: Myrmecophaga tridactyla; assembly: GCA_004026745.1. Lineage (NCBI taxonomy): Eukaryota > Metazoa > Chordata > Mammalia > Pilosa > Myrmecophagidae > Myrmecophaga > Myrmecophaga tridactyla. The sequence continues at coordinate 12,347 of PVIY010014218.1, read as the reverse complement.
TTCAGAGTGGAAGTTTCCTGTCACCTACGTTGATCTCACCTCCCTGTTTTATCCTCAGTTACGTGTTCTTTTGATTCAGTGTCGAGCAGTTTCCAGGGGGAGAATTGGGCTCTAGCCTCCCCCCTGCTTCCCCATCCCGGACAAGCCTCATTATTTATCTGCCTCCACCTTGGGGACCACATAACTCTGAGGCTGGACTTGCCAAGCTGTGTGTTATAATAAGGCACTAACGAGTTCATGGGCCGCGGGTCTCCTCGCAGGGCAGTCAGTTTCAGGCTGGGAAAATTTTGGTCCACAAATCAATATACTTCACCCCAAACTGGGGTCCAAGTAAAACCAGAGCCCCGTTCAGGAGAGGGATAAAGCAGGGTGAGTAAATGTTGCAGCATAAACTCATTATCACTCCAGAAGGGGAAAAAAACACCCTCAAAATGTCACAGATAACAGGTCTGTGGCATAACCTTCCTGGCAGAGGACAGCACGTCTTAGAGGAAGAAATCGGGGTCATTGCTGGGCTGAAGACAAAGGGAGAAACATTAAGAATAGAAACCTCAGGGAAATCATAAAACAATTTGCACTTGGAATTTGCCTGAGATAAACAAATCTATGTCCATGCAGGAAAATTAGATTAAACATTTGCTGCCCATTTGTTGGGAATCCTATTCCACGTGCTCATGCACAGCTCTTCGGAAAGTTGCTTACGAAAAAACAGCTGACTTGGATAAAACTGTCGTCTGGTTTAAAATATGAAAAATAAGGGGATCAACTAATACTTTGTCACAGCATGTCAATCAACCAGTATGCGCAACTTAAAAATAAAGTCTGACTACCCATCCTGAAGAATGCTCGGCTAGAAGGATGGACATTGGCAGGGGGCCGGGGGGTGTGAGATAAGGCAGTGCTCATTTGTTGAACCCCCTTTTCAAAAATATTTTTTTAAAAAGTCATTTGTGTGGTATCTAAAATTAAAATTCTAACAGAAAGCTTTAAATTCAAAATGTGGATACTTTAGGGATTCATTGTTTTTCTGTCTTCCACCTGGATAAATATATGCATAGTCTGTAACATTTGGAAGTGTTTTTAAAAAAAAAATTTCTTCCTTCTCTGTTACTACTGGGCTGAAGGTTTTCATGTCTAATTGTCATCAAGTATGAAAGCGTCAATGTGAAGGGAAGGACCCAAAAGGAAGAATTCTGCAAAAAGACTAATAAAAATGTGGGAGGGGAAAAAAAATGTGGGAGGGTCATACAACTGAGTTTTGAGAAACTAAAGGCTATCAATTCGAACATAAGCTTTTGGATGGCATTTGGGGCCTTATCCATGCAAGAAGGGAAAGGACTGATGGTTTGGGAATAGCTTGACTCATGCGACCAGGCACAGGGACAGTTGTCGGAGGTTTTGTGCAGCCCCACGTCATTCGGCCACCCACTCCCACGTGGTGACCTCACAACCAGCCTCCCGGGAGTGGGGGGGTGGGGGTGAAGAGTCAGGTGCATGATGGAATACAAGCCCAGTGCACGCAAACTGGAATCACTGCACACGGAAGTTCCATGCTCCTGAGTATCCCAAGAAGCATCAGAGACATCAGGTGGGAGGAAATACGAGAGAGTCAAATTGAAGACGTATTTTGGAAGCTTGCTTTAACTTTTGAGGTCCAGAATTGTTGGCAGGAGATCAAATTCATTGAGAAGTATGAGATTTCCAGGAGGACTGTGATGTCCTGGTTGTTGACACAGTGGTCACTGGCTTTTCTGTGGGTTTACCTACACCTTCAAAATTATTAATACATAAAGCACAAAGGAAATTCAAAGGGTTTGAGACCTTGTGAATACAAACTACCAAACTGTCATCTAAACCCATGGGAGGTAAAACTGACAAGTTCTACACAGCTCTAATTATCACCGACATCATCGCTATGGGCGACCTTCTCATCCTCTGCCTAAGGAAGAACAGCTGACTTCTCCTCCTGGCGCTGCTCTCAGCCCCCCAACGTGCTGCTGGGGCCGGGAGGATAGATGCACAGTGAGGAGGACACCTGGGGTGAATCCCTGGACTCCACATTTGGCAGAGAGAGCAATGCTCATTTACCCTTTCTACTGGGCATTTAAACATCAGACAGAAGTCAGGACAGGATTTTCATATGTTTGGGATGTTATTTGGAGATCTGCCATTGCTGTGCTAAATCAACATTCAACGAAGCTCTTGCCCCCTGGGGCTCTGCGCACTGGAAATGGGGCATGGCAGAAACACTATACTCGACGCAAAAGCTTTGTCTAAAATAGAAGGAAACTGGATGCTAGAAAGCAAGCACCTGGCCGAGGAATGCACGATGAGTGTGCTGCCAGAACCTTACTTCCACCTCCCTGTTAATAGCTCCTCAATTTAACCTTAAACATTTTGACATGGGAATGGAAATTAGGGAATGGAACAATGAAAAGGCCTTACACATTTAGATTCAATTGATTTTATTAAAAGATCCCCTACTAACTGGGGGAAATGGTGAAAATATTAAACTTCCCCACCTGGGGAATTCTTGATATCCTCACAATCATTGGAGACTAACAATTTAATAGGCCAGGTCCTCAATCTTGGGACTTTCCCTTTGGAACTTATTCCTGCAAAGGAGAAGCTAAGCCTATTTGTAATTATGGATAAGCATTACCCCCAGAGAACCTCTTTTGTTGCTCAGATGTGGCCTCTCTCTCTAAGCCAACTCGTCGAATGAACTCACTGCCCTCCCCCCACTATGAGGGATCTGACTCCCAGGGGTGTAAACCTCCCTGGCAACGTGGGACAGGATGTTTGGGGATGAGCCTGGTCCTGGCATGGTGGAGTTGAGAAAGCCTTCTTGACCAAAAGGGGGAAGAGAAATGAAACAGAATAAAGTTTCAGTGGCTGAAAGATTTCAAATAGAGTTGAGAGGCCATTCTGGAGGTTATTCTTATGCATTATATAGATATCCCTTTTTAGTTTCTAGTGTATTACAATAGCTAGAAGGAAATACCTGAGACTATTGAACTGTAATTCAGTAGCCTTGATACTTGAAGACGATTCAAGGTTGTGTGATTGTGAAAACCCTGTGGCTGACACTCGCTTTATCCAATGTATGGACAGACGAGTAAAAAAAATCAGGACAAGAAATAAATAAATGATCAAGGGTATAAGGGGCATGGGATGTTTTGGGTATTCTTTTTCATTTTTATTTTTATTATTCTTATATGTATTTTTTGGAGTAATGAAAATGTTCAAAAATTGACTGTGATGATGAAGGCACTGGGTGTGAACCATTGATTGAACCCTTTGGATGATTATATGTTATGTGAATATTTCTCAATAAAATTGCATTAAAATAAGATCCCCTTCCAGGACCATGCACCCCCCAAAAAATAATAAAAACAAGCCCCCCTTCCAAAGCATGGAAAGGTACCAGAAACAAGTACATTCGCTTTTCAGTGTAGCGACAATGCGGCACCAGTGGCTGACCCTTCCCCTCCGGGAAAGCCCGGTCCCCGCCGTGGGGCGTGCAGTGGACTCACGTCTCCGACGTTCACGGGAAGGCAGCTGAAGGGGGTGTGGCCCTTTCATGATGCGTGTAGGTGAAGAGACCCACTGTGGATGACAATGGCTAAAATCAGGAAACACCATCAGCTGATGCTTTACGAGTTATCCTGTGTGCGTGGCATGAAATGCCCCATGATCAGTGATTTGGAAAATGAAAATCAAACTTGGAAAACTAATGTCATTTCGTGATTTGAACTGTCACCTCCGTGGGCGCAGTTATGGAGTAAGGGGCTGTTAGGTAGCTAGTCCTCTCCCCTTCACCAATCTTGATTTTGTCAAAATCAATTAACTTATATTTGGGAAGTCATTTAAAGTCTCCAGGAAAGTCTACCTTAATTCTGCACATATTTCTTAGCTAAACATTTCTCCCACAAATTCCACTCATTTTTGTACACACCAAATATCGGAACTAAATATGATTATGTTTCCTCTATCAAGAATGAAGTCCAAAAGGTAAGTGTCCACAGCCACAGAGCTACTGAGTAGCAGAATTAAAATGGATATTCCAGATGCAAGACATTTTTACCATTGTCTGAAAAACGTCCCCGCCTTCGGCACGGGCTGGTGCAGTGTGTGAGCTCTGCCCAGGAGTGCCTCTCGTCACTTGGAAGCTGCCCAATTTCACACATTATTGAAGGCAGCACCCTCCTACAATACGGAATAATCCACACATCGGAATGATCACGTTTGTGACAGGTAATCATTACTTTCTCCTTTTACTCATTTTATACATACAGGGTAAAAGCTCAATTGTTTTCAAATTTTTATAATGAAGTAAAAAGATCAGAAGAAAACTAAAGCTTAAAAGATGATTGCAGTCCAAGTGGTACGGAAGTGAAAAAATAACTAATTCCCTGAATGCACACTGTAGGTAATGAAATGGTTGTTAAAATATGTATTATTATGCTGCAATTCTTAGATCATTTTAGTAGGAAAATATCGGAGTCGTAAATCAGGGTTTTAATTTCACAGAAAATAGCTTTAATTGCACAGATATGATGTTGTGTTGGTTACGTTTATAGGATTCTATGAAAAAATTAAAATTGCCTTTGTAATAGTTTGTTAGGTGGATGTGACTGCTTAGTAAATAGATTTTATGAATGAGGAATTGGTAGTCATTTACCAAATCCATGCATTTCTGCTGGGGCTCCTATGTAAATACGCACCGAAGCCTAGGGGGGCGGAGCACCGCAAGGCCACCTCTGGCTTTCGGAAGTGCTGCGTGTGTCCGCGTTGCAGGAACGGAAGTCTCGGGAGGGCCTCACCTGAGCTTCCCCGTGCACAAAGGTTTACGCTGACGCTTCTCGATGGGGCGGTTCCTAAAACGCGGGTTCAAAGTTCCTCCGCTTCCCGGAAATTGTGTTTTCCCGGCCCTGCTGCTCCTGGTCGGCGCTAAGGGGAGGGTTTTGAGGCAGGAGGAGGCCCGGGGCTGCACTCCTGTGGGTCCACCTTCTGGAAGGTGGGGGTCAGCGTCCAGGGGGCCTGGACAGGTAACACGGAGCGGGCGCCTCTGAGAGCAGGCTCTTTGTGCTGTGCAGTGTGCGATGCTTAGCTTAAAATGTCATCGTGGTAACAAACATGCATATATCCTATATTAAATTCCCACGCTAACCACACTCAACACAATTCAGGGGTATTAATTATAGCTACAGTGTTGTTTGTGCACCCCCCACCATTACCTACACACCATACATAACTGCTTGCGCACCCCTCAGCATTACCTACGCACCCACACATAACTGCTTGTGCACCCCCCACCATTACCTACACACCACACATAACTGCTTGTGCACCCCCCAGCATTACCTACACACCACACATAACTGCTTGTGCAACCCACCACCATTACTAACACACTGACACACAACTGCTTGTGTAACCCCCACCACCATAACTGCAATGTGTCTTCTCACATTGGGTTCTTATAATGTAACCACAGTGACTATACATGCATTAAGAAATTGGTAGGCTTGTGAAAGTTTATATCATTATATGTCATATTTTTACAAGGGAAAGAAAGAATTTGAGATGTCAGGAATATAATATTTCAGGGTGTTATTATCCATTTATCATGTTTTTGCTGATCTTTTAAAATCTACTCTTTATTCTCAAATTATTTGTAATGACATTTCTTTTTTCCTTTTTTTTTTTGCCTGGGTAGGCACCAGGAATTGAACCCGGGTCTCGGGCATGGCAGGCGAGAACTCTGCCACTGAGCCACTGTGGCCCGCCCTGTAATGACATTTTGAGGGAAATTTTGTCTGGTTTTATTTGCTTCACCCCTTTAAGAGTTTATCAAGATGAAATACAGCAGGTGCCTTACAATTGAATCGCGCCTTGGTGGTTCCCCGTCGAGGCCTGCTCACCAGTGGGTCACCGCCTGTCCTTGGAGCCCCACGCCCCCCACTTTTCCCTGGAGAAGAGATGTGCTCGGCCACATAGTAGGAGCGACATGTCAGTGCATCGCAAAGGTTTTGTCAGGAACAATCCACCTCACAAATCACCTTCCCCACCTGTGCATTTACAGCCTCAACGTCCATCTGTGCTAACCAAGATATTAGCACAATTGCCTATCCAGGGCCATTTCAAAGGAATCTAAATCCCAGTCTTTTTTGGGAAGAAAGGACCTAATCATTTCCCTGACTACACTGAAGATTAGACAGAACCTACATGTGATTTGGCATTTGTGAACTCTGCTTAGATATGGGATAAAGAGAGAAGAGCATTCTCATTTGGCTACATTATACTCAAATTCATAATACTCTCATGAGGGTTTTACTCCAAGATGGGCTAGCACATGGGTGCCACTTGTTTTCCCAGATTCAGTTGGTTTCTATTGTTGTTTTTTCCGTAATCAAACACGACTCCATAAGGAGGCTCTCGTTAGAGAGCATTTGCTTGTTTGTTTGTTTGTTTGTTTACCAGTAGAAGTAGAAAACAACGAGCAGCCTTAGGGAAAATAGATTCAACCAAACTACCAGTGGGAGAAGCAGCCGCACCTGGGAACCGAGAACCTGTCCTCCAGGTCATGGCGACCATGGGGACACGAGACCCCCACACCCCTTCCCTTCCCCTGGACGGGAAGCGGCGGTTGGGGCAGCTGAGTGGGCTCACAGCAGAGTCGAGATGCTTTTGCTTTCTCTTCCCCACCTCCTCCTCCCTGCCCCCTCCGACCTCCTGCTTAGTCAGTTCCATAATTATTATGTTAATCCTGTTACATTTTTCAAAGGGGTACTGCAGCTCACCTCTCAAAAATTCTATAAAGCACTCCCACAGGAGGAAAAGAAAACAAAGGAACAACACAATTGACCTTTGAAGGCTAGAAGTCAGAACAAGATTTAGAAATTGAATATGAACCGGATTCATTAATTACTTTCTCCTGAAGACAGGGGCATTTTGGCAATTTGAATATAGTGTCTTTGCCGGGCGCTGTCACCTCTTCCTCGCGTCTATTCCCTGTGCCTCTTTCGAAAAACTCACTGTCAGCTCCATTTTGTCTAAATGAAAAAACAGTTAGTAATTTGGGGAAGTATCAAATAAGAAAGACCAAAAACCATTCTGAAGACAGGCTATTCAGATCTATAGAATCCAAACATTACTAAAATGTTGAGTGCTCATTTGCAAAAAAAAAATAGCTGCAATATCGTGACATTTTAAGTTATAAGATGCTTATGGCGATGCTGCTGCTTTAGTCTGCACCTTACAAAGATGGGCCAACCCCCCGATGCCCGCTTCAGGGGGTGCTGGCTGCGCGAGAAGTAACAGCGCCATCCAAGCTTCCCTGCAGCTCTCGCCGGGCTTCGGGCCCCACGGCCCGGCTCCCATTGGGTGCCCCCAGCGGCGCTGAGGCTCCCTCCCCTGACCCTGGCCCCTTCTTTGATCTCGCGTTGTGCTGGGTCGTACAGGACAGTCCAAGGGACACTCCTGCCCAGTGACAGCTGAATCCACTCCAAATACCCTCCGTGCAAACGCACGAGGCTCCATCATGCAAGCACATGCTCTTTCTGTTAGGTGTGACAACAGTTGCTTCTCCTTGCTGATGTTAACTATTACTAAGCTCAGCCTTCGTTGCATGTCACGTTACCTCACCAGTGATTCTGCCTTCTGCACGGAAAGAGTGTGCATCACTGATACGCAGAGTGTGCCCACAGGGCGGCCATGGTGGCGCAGTGGCAGAGTTCCCGCCTAACGTGCCCGAGACTCGGGTTCGAGTCCCAGTGCCTGCCCATGCCAAAAACAAACCAAAAAAAATGTGTGCCTACAGACCTTGATCCAAGTTGTGTCTTTTATTGAACACCTACTATTTACCGATCTCTGCACCCCATGCTAAAATCAGAGGTTTAACTCCCTGTGATTTCAAGGGTAGAGGAAGAAAATAGACAAATGAACTGTCAATTCCAGTAAGAAATTAAATCCATTGTTGACACTAATGAGCAGTCGATTTGTTTCTCGTTGCAGCTGCACTGTAGGGAGGCTGGGAATCTGCCAGGAGCACCAGGTCCAGCGCTGGGGGTCCGCCCCTTGGTCCAGCACTGGGGGTCCGTGCCAGGGTCCTGCACAGGGGTCTTAGACCAGGGGTTCATGCCGGGGTCTGGCACCGGGCGTCCACCCTCGGGTCCAGCACTGGGTGTCCTCCCTGGGATCCGGCACTGAGGGTCAGCCCCAGAGTCCTTCACTGAGGGTCAGCCCCAGAGTCCTGCACTGAGGGTCAGCCCCAGAGTCCTGCACTGAGGGTCTGCCCCAGGGCCCAGCACTGGGGGCCTGTCCTAGAGTCCTGCACTGGGGATCAATGTCGGGGTCCTGCCCTGGGAGTCCTCCCCGGGGTCCTGCACTGGGGGGGTCTTCCCCGGGGTCCTGTACTGGGGGGGTCTTCCCTGGGGTCCTGCCCTGGGGGTCCTCCCCGGGGTCCTGCACTGGGGGGGGTCCTCCCCGGGGTCCTGCCCTGGGGGTTCTCCCCGGGGTCCTACACTGGGGGGGTCCTCCCCAGGGTCCTGCACTGGAGGGGTCCTCCCCGGGGTCCTGCACTGGGGGGGTCCTCCCCGGGGTCCTGCCCTGGGGGTCCGACCCTGGATCCAGCACTGGGAGTCCACCCTGGGGTCCAGCACTAGGGGTCCATGCCGGGGTCTGAGCATGGGCACCAAGCAGGTCCCCCCAGGAGCTCCCGTCTGCAGAGAGAAGAAAACTGAACACTGACAGATTTATCTTTCTACAAATGAGCGCAAGGTAAGGTGATGTGAGCTGCCAGCGACTAATGCTGCAGGCACTGACCTTTCATCCAGGGGTTCAGCAGCCCCCCAAGTGACTGCCCCTCATGCGGCCAACGCACCCCAAGGTGGCCGTGCAGAGAGCGCTTCGCCTCCCCCATGCCCGTGTGGGCGATGAGCAGCTGCCTGTAAACATCCCTGCGCCCGGCCTCCTCCTGACCAACAGGGAGCGCGTGCGACAGGCTGGCTGCGACGAGGGTCATGCTCTGCCAGCCTCAGGGCCCACCAGGGCCCACCCCCGGGCTCCAGCCGGGCTCCAGGACACTGGCCAGCTGGCTGCTCCAGGCCACACCTCCAACTCCCCTCTGGCACCTCTTCCTTGTTCCTGCGCCAGCACCGACTCAGCAGCAGCTTCTTTACCTGCGCCCCGGTCCCGGCTCTGAGGCCAGTGGAGACGGGCTGAGCTCTCCTCGGCGGCTCCGAAGGTGCCATCCATCTGCCCGCGGATGACGCACTCACACACACGGGCACACACGTCCCAAAGAGAGGAGCATTCCAAAGGCCTTGTTGATTCATTTCTACCCTGCGATTTGAGTGACACTTTATAAAATCATAGGCAAGCATAAACGTTGAAGAGAGGAGATAATGCAGGCAGATTCGCCATGCATTTTGTAATTACCTTTGTATTCATCAAGCAGTCCCAGTAGCATAAGGAAGGAAGTGGTGGTGTTTTGGCCCCACTGAGTTTAAAACTATGGTGCATTGCATTATAGGATCCTATTAATAATTAAACTATCTGTCACTTACCAACAACATACATTCCAAATTAAATTTAAGCAAAAGGGAGAAAGAGATCATTTGGGACTGAATTAGTGGGCTTCAGAGAGAAATAAATAATAATCAAACATCTGTGTTCTAAATAGTACGTGCTTTATCAGACAAACAACTGCTACCGTCTCATTGTATAAAATTGCTTGGGGAAAACAGGGTAAGTGGAAAGCCGAGCCTCAGCTGGGGGGGTGGGGGTAAGAAAAGTTCATTAACAAGTCAGAAAGTGATTGAAAGTTGCCATGTTGTTATATCAGCTTCTTTGTCAGTGTCTTTGTTGGCAAAAGAGAAAGTGGATTTACTTAAGTGCACAATTTGGGGGAGGGTCCAGAAGTCATAGGAGATGGTAGATGGCCCAGTCCCAAGGAAGGCAAAGAATACAAATATAATAGCAGACTCTGTAATTGCTGAGTTGCCTAGAAGCCTGTCGGTTGTGAAGGTTACAGAAGAGCATTTATTTTTCACGGGGAAGGAAGAGAGAAAAGACACAGAATTAATAAACAAATGGGTAAAGAGGGAGAAATTAGTATCACCTCCACTCTGCCAAAGATACGGCAGAGGACGTGACATTACCTTCGCATGAGCACACGTTGAAGAAATGACCTCAATAAAATAGGGATAAGTAACCAGCAAGTTTGCTAATTAACCGGGTGCAGTATTTCATAAAATGGGAGCATTTTTTCGCCCATCTCGTCCCAGTCGCTCACAAATTTAGCTCAGCTGCCACTGAGCCTGTCTGGGCAAATAACGCGCCGGTGCTTTCTCTGCCGGTGCTGTCGAGCTCCAGCGGAAAGGACGACACTGGTGAAAAATTGGAAACTCACTGCAAACTCACAAATGTGATCTTTGGAAAATGGAGATGAGTCCTCGCAGACGCCTTGCGCTTAATTACCAGCAGTTTCCAGGCTGGCAGCGCGGCCGGCGGCAGCGCCGTACCCAGGCACCTCTCCAGCGGGGGGAATGTCTGTTTGTCTTCTGCCTAGGTAACTGTGTTAAAATATCCTATTCCAGCTGTAACACTTGTTTTACAAGAGCCCTGGTTTTGTCTGACACAATATGGAACAACATTTGTCATTCGTTATCAGGGGTGATATATTTGTTAGCCTGCAGAGAAACATCTGCTCTGCTTCAATCTCCAGCGTGTGGGCCAGCAGTCATAGGCTGCAGCTGCATAAAATCACGGTATTAGATGGAGCTGTCCAGTCTGACATGAAGCCTCGCTGGCAGGCAGACAGAAACAGATTTTATTATCTCCCTTTTACATATTTATTCATGTCAAATATTTCTGAGAATCCATACATTATATCGCCTTTTATGCATTGTTGGTCTGCGGTGACAAGCCATCGACATCCAAATGAGAAATTTATGTTACATATTAAATATGGACATCTGAATGATTATCAAATCTATAGAAGGCAAGCCTGGCCAATCAGCCCTAAATAATGGATGAGAAGTGGATGTGACTCAATTTGTTCGGTATAAAACCTAGGCGACCCCTGCCTCTCATTCCATCACCGCAGAATGTCATTATTTGCTTCTATTCATCTCACTTGGCATCAGTCAATACAGACTCCACATGATAAAGAGAAGAACCTTGGTCAAGAGTGAGAATAAAGAAAAAGCTCGTTTTCTCCATCTGCAGGTAGGGACCCACTGGTCCATCTGCCTGGAAGAGTTCATCAGTGGACAGCGATGGAGAGGCCTCCGAGCCCAGCGCAGGGGGTATCGGGGAAAGGCACTGGGCTTCCCTGGATCACTTGCAGGATAAAAAATAATAGGATGTGCTAGGTAGGCAAATGGATAGATGAAACGGTGTGCTGAAAGTTAAGCAGGGGGAGAAAAACTACGCAGAAATGCATCCTGTTATGCTTGTATTTTCAGAATCGCAGCTACCAAATGGTGAAAAATATATTTAATTGAAGTCACGTTTTGCGAATCACTTAGATTATTCTTAATAGCAACTCAATCTGGTCTTGGGCCATAGAAAACTCATGTTTCTCCCACACCGGCCCAGCCCGCAGGACGCTGCCAGAGCAGTGCTCTGTCCTCCAGGAGTGGGCCTCTGCCTGCCCCGGCTCCGAAGGGGCAGCGGGAGCAGCGGACAGGAGCGGGGCTGGGGACGCAGGTCGGTGCCCCTCTCAGGAGGGCCGCACTGGCTGGGCTGTGGGACCAGCACCCGCAGCAGGGTGGGGTTTTATGTGAAGAAATGGGAGGTGAGCTGGGAAATCAAGGAGGGACACCCTTAGGCAACCTTGTGAGAAAGCTTGATTCCACAGAGGCAGGGAGGAGAAGTTCCTGCTGATGCTGTACTATTCTAGAAAAATTAATTTAAATGTGTGCACAGGATGGATTGGAGGGGTTCAAGGCTGGACGGTGTAGGTGGGGGAGGATGGTGAGGTGGGGAGGATGGTGAGGTGGGGAGGATAGTGCAGGCGGCAGAGGATGGTGCAGGTGGGGGAGGACGGTGAGGTGGGGAGGACGGTGAGGTGGGGAGGACGGTGCAGGTGGGGAGGATAGTGCAGTCATCAGAGACCAGCTGATAATATAAATGAGGTGTTCTCCCTCCCATTGTTGGCATAGCAAATCACCTCACAGACCCATGCCCTAGAAGTGATGCACATATTGTCATTCGGTGGGGGCGTGGGCTCGTGTGCAGGGGCCAGCCGGGCGGGCTGCTCTGGGAAGCTCGAGGGGAGAGGTGGCGACCTTGCCTTTTCCAGATGCTGAGGCTGCCTACCTCCCCACCTGCACCGC
>PVIY010014217.1:0-49125 GCA_004026745.1 Myrmecophaga tridactyla | reverse complement strand
GCCAACACCTGGGAAGAGACAAAATGAAAATGGAAGTCTCAAGATGTATAATGGATTAGAAAAACCCCTATTAGCATAACTTCATAACCTCCATGGATGTGAATCATCTTGATGTACTACTCTGATCCTGTGTCCCAATTAAGAGTCAATTAATTATTAAGTCAGATAATATAATGTTGACTGGCCTGAGATATTTTTCCTGTTCAAAAATTTTAACCCAGGCAAATAGCCATATTAACAAATGCTTCTGAAACTCTAAAAATATGTAAAATAAGCAGGAAAATATGAATCTAAATGTACCAATAATTTTTAAAAATCAATTACTTTGGTATTATGCCAAAATTTAAGAATAATAGTGGATTTTGCTATGTGAAATAATATGTGTATGCTTTCTGCTTGTTTTAAAGCTGATTGAAACCTTTAAAGGAAGCCACACAGAACTAAATTTATTTAATGTTTAGAGTAATGATTCTAAACTTTAACAGCATATTGGAATAACTTATGGAACTTATAAAAGTTTCCCTACTTGAACCAATTAAATTAAAATTTCTGAAACTGAAGCCAAGGCTTTCGTACTTTTAAAAAAATCTCTCCAGGCTATCAACCACTGTTTTATGGGGTTTTGACAAACGAATTTTAAATGCTGAATAAAATTGATTTATAAAATACACAATATAAAAGGTTTTCTGTGAAAGATGTTAAATATTGAAAAATTGAACAGTTTGAGTACTTAAAAAAACAGAGGGTGGCCAATTCTCTGTGCACAGAAAGCCCCTAAGATGGTTAAAAAATATATATATATATATATCTACATGGTCAGGACAAAATTCAAAATCCACCTATTTGAATCTAAGATGCCTCCTGTTGATATTTAAAGCTTTATAACCAAAATTATGAGGCTGAATTTTCCCAAGTAAACTCACACAACCTATGTTGCACAGTGTAGTTACTTAAATAAAAAGTGTTTTGTATACGTTATTTTCGATTACATATTAAATAAAAATGGCTGATATTGGGTATTAGATAGAAAGAATTATAGCTATATGAGGAGAGATGCCTTTAGTAAATTCAAAATGTCAAAACATACACCTTAACACTGTTGTTATGAATTTAACTATATAGTCTTGTGATTTGTTAAAGTGGTAATATATTTTGGGTAAGAACCTCCCAAACTGATTTAAGTGTATTGATAGAGAGACAGAATATTAGGGAACATACGTGTGCTCTCGAATGTATATATATAAGTGTGCATGTGAATGTGTGCTGTGTACGAATGGATGGGAGGGTCTTGGATGTTTGTAAGGGGAATACATGGGGGAATTTCACAGAGTTCCTTTGAATATATGCAAACATATGAGCAGAATTCACGAAATAAGGAATTGGGGACAGGCAGAGAGTTACAGTCAAGAAAAAAGACAAATGAAAACAAGTTGGGATGGGGAAAATAATAATTTAAAAATATGACAAAATAGTAACAGTAACAATGATACTGTTAAAGAATTATGATATTCTGGTCTCTGAACGCTCTGCAAGTCCTTTCAGAAATTGGACGTTCAAATTAGGGCAACTAAGATAGAGATTCAAGTGAGCCAAATCCGGGTTAGTAGCAAAGTATATTGGACAACAGTTCCAGTAGACATGAACAATTTCTTGTGTGAGAAATGAAACAATTTAATTGAAAATAAAACTAAAAGCTTCACAAGACAGCATCCAGATTCTTCAGGGATGCAAGAATTATGTGTGTGTGGAGGGAGTGGAAAGGAGCATGGCAGAGAGATAAGGTGCTCTACCAAAGAAAGGAACTGTGCGAAATTTTTTAAAAAGTGAAAATACTTTATGATTCTATATTTTTATCTTTTAAATCTGTGCCAAGGTAAGGAAAGATTGTGTAATGTATACAATGTGCACCTGAAATATGAATAGTTTGTACCTAAGAAACTTATATTGGAATAAACATAACATTACTGAACAAGATTCTGAATGTATTTTGCTGTAGTGGATATTTTACCCCATACAGAAGGAATATATTAGAAGAACTGAAAGGTGAGAATATTTTAAATTCATGCAGTAACTCATTAAACCAAAATTAAGTACTTATACCCTATTTAAGGTCTGTGATTTTGTTTCCTCTGCTTTTATCATGGGTAAAATATTTTGGAGACTTTGAATAATTTTTTTCTATTCTGGATAACGGCAGGAAAATAAATTATTCAAAGCAAATATATGTGAGAACCTCTGGCTCCTAGAGGGTATCCTGTTTTTTCACTAGGCAATTTCTATTTTATTTGTCCTATCTTTATAAAATATTTAACAGATGCATCATCGCTATTCTCAGTTTCTCAGTAACAAGTTTGGTAAATTTCCAAGCAGCAGGAATAACATCTCACTATTTGAAAAGAAAGAGGTTGTGTCAATGGCATAAATATTTTAAATCACTTAACATGTTTTATTACCAAATCTGAGAACATTTATATGAAAAACAAGAAACTTAATTCCTTAGCTTTTTACATGAAACTGAAGATATCTAGAAGACTTAAGAATGAGAATTTCAAAATATATCAGATTATCTTCCTATCTGCCAAACCAGGGAGAGGTTAAGATTACTTGGATTATTTGGAAAAGACAAATGAATTTAGAAAATGAAAAGTTGTATAGACACACACACACATACACACACACTCAATGAATTAGTAATAAAGAAATATATTTTAACTATCAAGATTTACCTTTTAAATATTTACTTTTTAAACACAAATAAGCCTTCAAATAAATTAATCATTTAATTTAACAGTTCATTTATTACAACATAAGAGGTGTTAGTTTTTGCTATTATGCTGCGTCAGGATTAGTGAGTGCCAGAGAAACTTTTTCCTATGTTTTGTTTAGTTTAGCAGAGATTTCTCAGATCTAGCACATCATGCGCTCCAGAAGGTACAATTTCTCCATGTAATTCAGAGTCCTCCACCTCCAAGCCCCACACTCTCATGCCAAATCTATCAACCTGGCTCTCAAGCACTTTAAAATGGGATATGGAAAAATCCTGTGTGCTTTCTTCTTCCTTTTGCCTAACCACCCCCACCCCATTATATCATCAGATGCTTGTAATTACCATCAAGAGTCAAAGAATGAGTACTCAAATCACCAGTTGTTAAAACATGAGAATTTTGCATTCCTAAGAAACTTTATCTTTTAAATCTGTTCTCTCTATTTAAGTTATGTGTGATACACACAAGGATCAGTAGAAATTCAAGTTCGGAAAAGTTGTAAAATCATATTACAGTGTATCAATTAACACTAATAGTATCTTAAATAAGTTGACTGGCGGTCTGAACAAGGAAAACCACAAAAGCTCTAATTATATATATATTTTTTGCAGTACAGTGAAACTTGAAAGTGAATAAGAGAACTACTCCTGAAGTTTCAAACACTAGCAATTGATGATTATAGAAAAATCACTTTTCACCCAGTGTTGAGAAAGTCAGTTAACCTTTAGCAACGATAAAATAACAATTATATTAATTACAGTGCATGTGACATGGACTTTATTAAAACAAAATGATTAATTCAATAACCCCCTACACTACATGTTGTGAAATACTAATTGAAGAAAAAACCAAGCTTCAAGTTAATTAGTTCCTTTTTTTATTGTTTTTAAGATGAACTCTTTTAACTGACTTTATAAAACCTTGCTTTCTTAAGTGAATGCTGTATTTTAATTGTAACTCTGACATTTTTAATCAGAGGCCTCTTATCATTTTTATCTTTTATGACATTTTTGTCCCCACTAGAGACAGAATTATATTTATTTCCTGATTGAATTGCTATCTAGTACTATTGTTTATCAAAGCAGTCATGGTTTGGAGACTATGAATTGGTAAATATTCATGATGTGTGAAAAAAGCATCATATTGCATAAATTGAATCACATAAAAATGTACACTGAGAACTTGGAGGAACATAAACTATAAACTGCTCATGATTATGCACAGAGGAAAAAAAATGCTTCTTGTATGCTGTTACATTTAACAATGGAATTTCTGACTTCAATTAAAATATTTTCCTGGTTCACCAGGCTGTTAATGAGAAATTCCACATGATAGGGTGGCTTAAACAATGGGAATTTATGGACTCACGGTTTTGAGGCCAGCAGTCCAAAATGAGGCGTCGACAAAGGAATCCTTTTCCTCCAAAGTCTGTAACATACTGGAGCTGGACACCAGTGATTCTTGAGGTTCTCCGGCTTACATCCGTGCCTTGGGTCACACCGTGATGTCCTCTTCTTTCTTTTCCTGTTAAAATTGATTTCCAGTCTGAGGCTCCTCCCAGTGAGTTTTTCTTACCAGGTCTGGATTTCTTTTGCTTTATAAAGACTTCAGAAATCCCAATTAAGGCTCACTTTCATTAGTTGGCCCCACAGTAACTAAAAATAAACCTCCAGGAGGTTCCATTTACAATAGATTCACACCCACAGGAGTGTGGAATTAGATTTAAGAACATTTCTAAATGGGTTACATATAATTCAATCTACCATAAAGTTCGTAGTCTTTTAAGTTTATTCCTTAGCTGTCCTTTAAAAATAAAATCCAAAGATGCATTTCTCCTCTTATTTAATTATGTATCATAATTATATTTCACTTGTTTTTCTCTTTCTAAATTGAAAAGTTAGTTTTGGTGCTAGGAGCACCAGCACAATTTCTCTTCATTTAAAGTGAAGCAGAAATAGCTGCCCAATAATGACAGGTGATCTGATTGAGTCTGAAAATAGCAGCTAAGGTTCTACTTTAGCCTTATAAGGAAAAAAAACTAATTGGAACACTCAAGATCTATTTACATGTATTTTGGGAAGACAGGAACATGAAATTTGCATGATTTGCCCATTTCCTTTGACTGGGAAGCAGAGAAAGGCTACTATATCCCCAAGAGGTAATAAGGAGGAAAAAAAAAAGTTGTTTAGGTATCGAGAGTTATTCAAAATGCATAGATTAACTCCAAAAAGGCAAATTAAAATGACAGTTGTGTTTTTCAAAGTTGGTTTTGACCTAAACACCAGACATCTGCTGTGGTATACCAAGGCTAGATTGCACAGCTTGGCCAGCTAAACCTGATTGTTAAATACTCAGGTTTTTTTGCAATTTGCTTGTTAAACTGTTAATAACTTAGAAAATGGCCACAGTAGAAGTATTTAAGACACAAAATGATAAATGCTACAAATCAGACTTTTTTTCAGAAGCCCATTTAACAATATATTACTATTGCCATAGAGCTTTTGCCCTTTATTTTCTGCTCTTTGGTCTTGGTGTTCTTGAGAAAGCCAAGGAAAGTAATTTAAAACTTTTTTCCTCCTGCATCTTAACTTCTTGATAGAGGCAAAGAACTTTGTTTATAGACATTACTTCTGCAGGCTATTTCTTAGACTGATTAGAGGAACAACAGTGATATAAAAATTGGTCTCTTTATGCTTTTCACAACTATTAACTGTGTTCAAAAAGTAGAATCAGAAAAAAAAAATCAGAATAAGTACCCTAACTGCCAAGTCCAATATGACAGATCTTCACTTTACACGATAACTGTGGAGCATTTGACATTCTGAATCATCATCTCCCTCTAAAAGGTTTTCCCCTTTGTCTTCTATAGGATTCATCTTCTGCTTCTTTACATCCTGCTGTTGGTTCTTGTTTTCCTGTAATAACTTTGGCTTTTCTATTAATCTATTAAATGCTACTTTGTAATGTGCTTACATCGTTGACCTTGACCTTAAATAAGTAATATCTTTAAGGAGTCTAGTATAATGGCTTTTATAAAATGAACAATAAAGAAATCCCTTCTCCCCTCTGTTCATCTAACTATTGGTAGTGCCATTACTTTCATGATTTCAAACACCACCCAAGTAGAAGCCCTACAATTTCTTTCTCCAACTCTGCCCTCTTTACTGAGCCCCAAACTCGTAAAGCCAAACTGATAACTGGCTCATTCTCTCTCCTGAATAACTAAAATCTGTCTTCCCAAAATTGAAATCATTATCTGCACTCCCTTGAAAGTTTTATTTCTCCAGTGTCCCCATCACAATTAATGTCACCATCCTCTATGATGAAAAAAAAAGCTTAGAAATGTCTTTTGATTATCTTTCTTCCTCACTCAGATCTCCAGTTTAAAGTCTGCTGGCTTTATAAATAATATGTCTCTCAAATGCATTGTTTATCTTTCTCCATTACTATTACCCTTTCCAGGTCCTCATATTCTCTCTTGGACAATATTAATAATGGCCTTCTAATTGCATTCACTTAATCCAGCATCTCTGTTTTTCAATCTATCCATCATCCTGCTAAGGAGCATATTTCAATAATCCACTTTGAATCCTTCAGCTCCTCCTCTTGAAAATCTTCTATAGCTCCCCATTGCTAATTGTTGATTCTACTTTCTGGACACATAATTAATGCTTATAAAAGCATAAACAGACTATTTTTTATAACTGTTGTTCCTCTAGTCAGTATGATACCAGGAAACAATCTGAAGAGCTAATGTTTATGTGTAGACATATTACTTATTTTCTAATTCATTTATTTTAGATAGAATCTAAATAGGCTTACCCATCAATAAATCTCCCCAAGATTACTATCCCTTTGCCCTTCTCTACCTGCTATTACATGGCAAAAAGAAAACACAAACTTTCCCTAATGCTGACTTCTAAAGCTATATAAACAGAAAAATTGCTTCATATTTTTATTTGATCAGTACAAACTTAATAAAATAATTTTAGAGAATATAAAGAGGCCACATTTCGAGCTAATTAAATCTCTTCCTCCTTCCTCTCTGTTTTGATTTGCTAAAGCTACCGGTATGCAATATACCTGAAATGGATTGGCTTTTACAAAGGGGATTTATTAGGTTACAGATTTATAGTTTTAAAACCATATAAATATCCAGAGGCATTAAGACATCCAAAGAAAGATACCTTGACTCTGAAGAATGACCGATGGCCTCTGGGGTTCCTTTGTCACATGGGAAGGCACATGGCATTGTCTGCTAGCTGTCCTCTTTTGGGTTGGTTTCAAAATGGTTCTCTCACCTCCTGTGTGTCCTTCTGGCTTCCCCTGGGACATTTTCTTTCTGTCTTAGTTTCTCTAGCGCTGAGGTCTCTCCAAAATATCTCTTCCTTAAAGGACTCCAGCAAGCGGATTAAGACCCACCTTGAATGGGCAGGGTCACATCTCCATGGAAACAAACTAATCAAAAGTTCCCACTCAACAATAGATCTGTCCCCACAGGACTGGATTAGAAGAACTTGGCTTCTCTGGGATACATACTAATTTCAAACCAGTACACTCCCCATCACTGTAAAACTTTCTCATCTATAATCTGTGCACAGATGGAGTCTTCAATCCAGTGTTAAGTAATTCAATAAAGTAAAGGAATAAAGTACTGATTTGCAATACTCTTGAGTGGTTAGGAGAAAAGAAACAAGAAAAATATTCTGTGCTTTCTAGGTAACTCTAAATCAATGCTGATTTAATTACAGTTTCTTTTGAAATGCTGAAAACATTCTCAACATCCCTAGTGTATGAAACTCAAATGAGGTTGAAACTCTTAAAAAGTAACATCAAAGTTCACCTCATTGCCCCCTGCCTCCACCCACTCCAGCAAAGAGAAAACTTTCATAGAAATTAAGTAATGTAAGAATTTCTTGAAGAAAATGAGATGTATAATAGAAATAATAGAAATGCTTTAAGAATTTTCATCAAACAAGCCTGCATTTAACTTTCATTTTTTTAGGAAGAGTCCTTCTCTCATAGATACACATGTGGAATTTTCTTTCTAATTCACCTCTGAGGCCCAAATTCTCTACTCTTCCTTGACAGAAGTTATGGCTAAGGCCTTTCTAGGCAGGGTGCTTCCCAGAGGAAAGGCCATTTCCTAACAACCTTTGTATTCCTTTGGTTTAGTCAACCATTTGGGAGGTTTTTAGCACTTTTTTTTTTCTTTCTTTCTTTTTCCTTTCGGCGTTTATTTGATTGAGATGGGTTTCTGGGAAAAGAAAAGAGGGAGAAATAAAAGCTCTCAAAATCAGCTTAGCTTCAAGAGTTCGGCATATCAAATTGAACTTTCTCTATTTTGCATTTTTCCATTGTACAAACAACCACGGACAGACATGTGAGAATGTTAGTGTATGTGTATAGAGATGCACATGGCATATATATATATATATATCAATATACACACATATATAATTTTAACTCGGTACAGAATTGCAGGACAAAATTCATTGTTTTCTTTCCTGCATCTGGGAATATGATTAGTCTATAAATGGCAAGCCAAGCTACAAGCCTTTCTTGCAACTTGTTTGTCTTTTTAATGTGTTTTTTTTAATTTATTTTTGCTTCTGTGAAGATGTATGTAAAGCGAGTTGCTATAACAGTGCATCGTGGGGACACAGGTTCAGGAAACCTTTCAGCAAATTATCCCTTTATTGTAAAGAATAAACGTCCAGAAAAGGCAAACCTCCTTGTCACATAAGAGCACAAAGACTTCAGAAGAACAGGGAAAGAAATCCCATCCTTGCTGGTATCCCAAAGTGGTTGGAAACTGCTCCCAGTCAGTGTTAATAGATGCTCTGAACACACCACTTTGCCTCTGAGAAGAGAGACCAACCTATACAGTTTGAGTGTGGTGTTAATCCATCTCAGGGAGAGGGGCTCCTGCCACTGAACCTTCCTATTCTGATAAATATTTGGAGCTACTTGTTCTCAGTTTCCAGATTTAAGGTCTCCATCACGTTGTGGACTGGTACACAATAGAAACGCAGGCTTAGCATGTTTGTGTGGCTTCCCCAGAGAAGGAGGTAGGTGAAGTCTGGATGAAGTCTGTGGGATGACCCTTAACAGGGGTCTGTGATTTCCATAACAATGCATTGTGTTCAGATTTTCTCCCAACTTGGTATAAAACAGAGCCAAAGTTTCTGTCCCTAATGCTCAGGATGGATGGACAGTGACTCAGAGATTGGCTATTGATCACTTCCTACTTCCACTGTATCTCCTCATGGAAAACTTTCTTCTGCAAAAAACATAAAAACAGAATGGAAAAGGAAATTGTTCAGTTTGTAATGAAATTTTCAGGACCTCTTGAGTGTGAAAAATAACCAAATCTGGAATGTCCATCAACATGTGAACGAATAAACAAAATGTGGTGTGTGTGTGTATATATATATGTTAATATATATATAAGGAAATATTATTTGACTATAAAAAGGAATGAAGTTCTAATACATGCAACAACATGGATGAACCTCTCCTAAAGATTACATATAGCAGGGAAGAGATAGGATGAACAAACCACTATTATAGATGCAATGAATTACTAATGAAGGATGCTTTACAGTTAGTTCTGTAATGGTGTAACTAGTTTGGGAAATTAGAGAAAACTTTCCTGAGAATATACAATTTAGTCTGAGACTGAAAGAATAAGTAGGCTTTAATTACAGTGACCATATCTTAAGGAAAGTAAAGGTAGCATCGTTAATAATTATGCCAAGAAGCAATAGGTGTTAGTTGCAAATGTCCCAAGTAAATTTAGATGAATGATTGACCTTGCTTTTAAATAAGTGAAAAGGAAAAGGCATTAAGGGAAGGAGATATGGGGAAGGCAATTGGCAGGGGAAATTAGCATGGACCCTAAGAGTGTAAAGAGCATGAAAGGGAATGGAAGCAGGAGAATATGCATCAAGAACGGAGAGAGAGGGCAGTGATAGGGCTTTAAGTCATTGAGCCAGATTAAATGAAATGGGTTAAACAGGGCTTTAGGAGCCATGCTGAGGTCTTTTGACTTTATCTTAAGGATATTAGGAATCAATTGAAACATTTTAAGCAAAAAAATGACATAAGCGGTTTTGCTTTTCAAGAGATTATCCTGACTGCAGCATGAACTATATACTGGAAGGATTTAAGGTAAAATATTAAAAGTGCAGTTTGGAGATAATTTAATAATATAGTGAGTAATGATAATAAAGTGGTGATGATGAAGAGAGACAAAAAGATTCAAGAGAATTATAGACCGATTAATGACAAAAATTAATAGTAGTTTCAGTTCAGGGTAATGATAAGGAAAGGGCAGAGGATAAATCACCGATTTCTGTCCTGAGTACCTAGGTAGATCCAAGGGCCACAATGAATACTATAGGGATCCAACAATGCCTGTATTTGAAATTAGGATTTCAATATTTAGACATATGGTACTTGAGATGCCTGAGAGACACCCGAATCAAAATGTTGACTAGGCACTTTTAAATATATGGATTTAGAACTTAAGAAAAGTGTCTGCAATTGAAAAATTAACGTGGAACACTTTGATACAAAAATCAAAGGTAATTTAAAAACCACAGATAACATTGCCTCTGGAAAGAGGCCTAAGTAACTCTAACATTTAATTACAGTGAGGATGATGAGTCCGTCAGGTTCATCTCTTAAGATTGGGTTGTCCTGGTCCAGTAGAAGGTGAGAGAAAGCACAAGGAGTCGCTGGTAGAGTGGTCATTGTTAATCGTTCCTCTCCATTCTGCTTTCTTTCTCTCTCACTTTCTCATCTCTTTCTCCCCCAAGGCTTACAGAGCAATAGTCCCTTATATGCTCAATTACGCAAAAGTGGCACTTTACCAACAGGCGACATCATTCATGGTATACATGATTGGATACATGTTACACCACTGGTTTACTTAATAGGTGCTATATTATAGCTACATGAGCTATGCTGTATCATGCTTCCCTAGAACTTCAGACCCGGAAGAGTCAAAACAGGATATGGCCAAGAAGCACTTAAAGAGTAGAAATAATCAAGAAGAGTGCAGTGCCATGCAAAGCAAAAGAAGACAATATTTCAATAAAGAGGGAAATGAACAACCATTTTAAATGATGTGAGGGCTCAAGTAAAATAGTTTTCTGGGTGAGCGAGTTGGTGAGAGCAATTTGGATAAAAATAGTAAAGAAAACAGCTAGGTGGGTATGCTGGTTTGAAAGGATTTATGTATCCTAAAAAAAAGTTGTTAATTCTAATCAGTCTTGTGGGAGCTTCTAATCCCCATTCAGTAGTATAGGTTGGAAACTTGATTAGGTTATCTCCACAAAGATGTGACTCAATCAATTGTGGGTATTAAACTTGAATAGATGGAGATGTGTCGCCACCCACATTGCGCAGGTCTTGGTTAGTTTACTGGAATCCTATAAAAGAGGACAGATTTTGGAGAGAGTTCCTTTTGAGAACAAGGAGACAGTCACAGAACCACAACAGAATGATGAGAGAGCCACAGAGTCCACCAGGCCAGCAACCTTTGGAGATGAAGAAGGAGAATGCCACTGAGAAGCTTCACGAAGCAAGAGGCCTGGAGAGAAAGCTCACAGACATTGCCATGTTCACCATGTACCTTTTCAGTGGAGAGAGAAACCCTGAACTTCATCAGCCTTCTGGAACCAAGGTATCTTTCCCTCGATGCCTTAGCTTGGACATTTTTATAGACTTGCTTTAATTGGGACCTTTTCTTGGCCTTAGAATTGTAAACTAGCAAACTAGAACAGTGGGCATGTGAGGAAAGGAGATAGATAGGTTAACCAAAGACTCTTTCAATTAGTTTAGCTAAAATCAGAGATGGGCGGGGGCAGGCAGAGAATGGTAGCTGAAGGGGGTTGTGAATTCCAGGGAAGTTGCTTTTTGTTGTTGTTCTTATTCTTGCTTCAGGAAAAAAGGTTTTTAATCATGATTAAGTGATAATGAAATGGAAAGAGGGGGTATAATATTTAAAACAGGGTCTCTAAGAGGGCAGGGAGGGCTATCACCTGGAGGACAATTGAAAGACTAGGCCTAAAGGGGCAACTCTTTCATCCTCACTGGACAGAGGAGAAAGAATTGAGGTGCAGATACAGGCTAAGTCAATTATTGCAGTTCTAGTGCTGGAAATTTGAAGTGAAGTAAACCCAGATGGTTGGGTCCTGTTTACCTATGAAACTATTTTTTATAATGTTTTGAGAGTGGGATCACAAGGTGATTAGAGAGACATAGTTTTATTTATGCAGTTGATAATTCTCCTCAGATAAACACAGCAGCACTGTGATGGTCCATGCTTGAGGTTCAGACAATTGCCAAGTAGTTGAAATGATGTACCCTGAAATTTCAGCTACAAGGAGAGGAAAGTGAAAGCAGAAAAAGACTGATGACAGCCTAAAATCAGAAGAGTTAAGGGACAATGGCATTCAATTCCTTTCTGTGTAAATTGTGAAAAGAAATAAAACAAAATACAGTTACTATGGTTAAGTGATTTAATTTGGAGGCAGAAGATCATTCTGAAGGTTAATCCTATGCAAATCTCAGCTAGATGTCACAAACTGCCAAAGTATTGATAGTCACAACCAACAGTGTTTCTCAAAACTGTAAGAGCACTGGACACCAGAAACAAACTACTAGATAAGCAACTTAGTAAACTATCTAACTTCAGAGACATTTGGAGCACCCCCAAAATCTACAAGTCACAAACAACTTATGCAATTTTTTTTCCTTTTTCTTTAAAAACACTTGCCTATAAGCGCCAAGATGATTTGGGTTTCTATCTGAATCTGTGCTCCCTGAATGCCATTCTAAGACCCTAAATAAATGCCTCTGTTGCCTTGCAACTCTGTTATTTCTCTACAGACAAAATGAACAAGTGATAAATGCATTGTATTTGGAGCTAGAAGTTTAGTCAGAGAGCACAATCTCTCTTTCATTAATCACTCAGATACAACAATTCCAGGCAAGGGCAACATTTGCACTTCCAATATGAATGTGAACACCTGAAGTTGGGTTGGAAGAAAACAATAATTGGGGTGAAGAGGTAAGCTAATTGATAAAACCTGAAGTTGGATATGGTGAATTTCTTAGATGCTTACATCAGTCAGAATAAACACAAGAATTGTGGTAGAGGAAAAATGGGATCCAATTCTCTCCCTCTCCCTCTCCCTCTCCCTCTCCTCTTCCCCCATCCCCACCTCCAGGACCAGTGGAAGAGGGCAGCTGTCATTTGCCTGTCAAGGATGCTGTGGGCTGGTGATAAGGACTTGTATCACTGGGTCACATTGCTTAGGACTTTCATAAGAAGCAGAAGAAATGGGAAATGAGAAATTTACGTGTTCTAACCCAGGAGTTATATGGAGTGTGGGGAAATGTGCAGTCTCTAGTTGAAAAGTTGCAGAGTAAGAGCAGAACTCCAGGAAGAAAATTCAGGTTTCAATTAAACAAGAAAGTAAAAGAAGTATTCAGTGGAAAGTTTGGACAATCCCAGTACATTATTGATCATGGACTAGGAGCTCCAGATATAAGGTATTTGACAGGAGTGCCAGAATGATTCATTACAAAGTGCTAAGTGATTTTGGATTGGGATTATGGAAGATGATAGAGTATTAGAGAAAATTTTGCATAAGAGTAACCTTCAGAATGATCTCCTGCCTCCAAATTAAATCACTTAGCCACAGTAACTGTATTTTGTTTTATTTCTTTTCACAATTTTGATTTAGAGAATGAATAAGAAAAATGGGGCTGTATCAACTAGTGAAATTAATTCTCAGAATCTTCCTATATCAGTAAACTGGACTGTCCCAGACAACTATTCTTCTCACACAGAATGCACCTAGTCTTACAAATAGAAAATTCTAAGCCAAATTCATTCACTGACTTCTAAATTCCAAGATATCTGTGTGATGTGCATACAGTATTCTCTGTTAGAGTAGAACATGGTTCTTTGCACCTTGTTGACCTGTGAGTCATGCACAGTTTTCTTGGTCTTTTTCCAGGACTCATTCTCTTCCAAGTATATTACCGCAGATTCATGCAAAAACTTGTGAAAGTGAGGAGCAAGCCGAAAATTCACATTGCAGCCATTATCACTTACACAAAAGATTTTACCTAGTTTCCTGTTTGATTAAAACTCAGAGGAAATCTAAATAAGTTTCTTAGATATTAGCACAGAATATGTTATGGTACTTGAAGGCACATATACAGAGAGAATATAACTAGCTGTCCTAAGATTTGGAGAAATTTGACCTGATATGTTAAATTATTTTATTCTCATATCTTGTCTGAAGAGAAGAAAACAGTCCCATTAAATTAAAATTGCATCCTAGGAATACTCAACTTTAGAAAAATAATCACCAAAGTTCTTCGTTCGTTTTGTATTTAAGTATAATTATATTTATCTTTGGAATGCCATTTGAGGGATGGTTTAAATAATTTTGAAAATTATTGAAACAGTCAAATACCAAATATCAGTTATTTCACATTGGCCTTTAAGAGGGAACAATATTTCTTTCAGGCTAATTTTATGATTTTTTTTGTTTGTTTTTGTTGTTCCTATCCACTTTTGATTGCTTAGTTAAACAGTTATTTACCATACCATAAAGGTAGCTGCATTTCAGTCATAGCAATTAATCTAAAGTTACTTTTAGTGTCACAGCAGAGTCAAAAAAAGGAAAGAATAATATTCCTATGGAAAATAGAAGTGCATTTTCAAAACTTTTATTTTTTATTCAAGGTTATGAATTATAAAAGACGGTAAAATGACAAACTGGTAAAACACTTACATACATAAACACATAAAAAATACGCAAATACTCAGTTTGATTATGCCAACATACTTTGAATTTCAGGATTCATTTCACTTCATTAGTATGGATTAATGTTTTTAAATAGACTTTAATGTGATTTTTGAACTGTATTTGGTATAATACATTTTCTCATTTTTAGATGTCTCTTACATTTTTTTCAGATCACATCACCACTGAACTAAGAATGCAGGACATTTATCTCTGAGTGTCCTTTAAACATACCTGTAGTTCTAAGGCTTCCTATGCCAGAAGAAATAAGACATTATAACATTTAATATTGATGTGAGCTAGGGGAAGCTTTAATTTATCTCTGTTCAGTAAAATGAGTCTAACAATATGAACACAAAAGGGAAGAGCAGGAAAGACAGATTGCCTTCAAAGAGAGAAAAAAACGAGTATCTTAAAAGAAGTTATAATTCAATTGATTGCAACATAAATGGTACTACACAAAATAATGATATCACCAATGCATGCTAAGGGGGAAAAATAGCAATTCAATCTAGATTCTTACACCCAGTCGAATACCTTTCAAGGATCTATCCCATTGCAGAAACATAAAGCAAGGGAAAAAAAATCAAGGAAAACGGATCTGATTCAACTTTGCCAGAATCTTGGAAAACAGCCAAAGGTTTTGAGTGAACATTGAGTCAAGAAATGGGCAACTTGAAATTGGTAGGAAAATTGCTATCATAGAGTATACCAGAGATATTTTATTTACCTTCCTTCCTGTGATTCAGGGAATTGAATGACAACATGAAGCACATGAATATACATGTTGTGGGTGCCCCAGAAGGAGAAGAGAAGGGAAAACGAGGAGAAAAACTAATGGAGGAAATTATCACTGAAAATTTCCCAACTCTTATGAAAGACTTAAAATTACAGATCCAAGAAGTGCGGTATACACCTAAGAGACTAGATCCAAATAGACATACTCCAAGACACTTACTAATCAGAATGTCAGATGTCAAGGAGAAAGAGAGAATTTTGAAAGCAGCAAGAGAAAAGCAATCCATCACATACAAGGAAAGCCCAATAAGACTATGCATAGATTTCTCAGCAGGAACCATGGAGGTGGGAAGACAGTGGTACAATATATTTAAGATACTAAAAGAGTAAAACTGCCAACCAAGAATTCTATGTCCAGCAAAATTGTCCTTCAAAAATGAGGGGGAAATTAGAACATTTTCAGACAAAAAAATCACTGAGAGACTTTGTGACCAAGAGACTGGCTCTACAAATAATACTAAAGAGAACACTAGAGACAGATAAGAAAAGACAAGAGAGAGAGGTGTGGAGAACAGTATAGAAATGAAGACTATCAGTAAAGATAAAAAAAAGAAAAATTAGATATGATGTGTAAAACCCAAAAGACAAAATGATAGATGAAAGTACTGCTGTTACAGTGATAACACTAAATGTTAATGGATTAAACTCCTCAATCAAAAGACATAGACTGGCAGAATGGATTAAAAAACAGGAGCCATCTATATGCTGTCTATGGGAGATGTATTTTAGACCCAAGGATAAACATAAGCTGAAAGTGAAAGGTTGGGAAAAGATATTTCGTGCAAACAACAATCAGAAAAGAACAGGAGTAGCTATACTAATATCCAACAAATCAGACTTCAAATGTAAAACAATTAAAAGAGATTTAAAAAAAGATGCTATGTATTAATAAAAGGAACAATTCAACAAGAAGACATAACAATCATAAATATTTATACACCAAGCCAGAGTGATCCAAAATACATGAGACAAACACTGAGAATTATGAAGAGAGAAATAGACACATCTACCATAATAGTCAGAGACTTCAATCTCCCACTCTCATCAATAGACAGAACATCTAGACAGAGGATCAATAAAGAAAAAGAGAATTTGAATAATACAATAAATGTACTAGACTTAACAGATATTTATAGAACATTACACCCCACAACAGCAGGATACAGCTTTCTCTCAGGTGTTCAAGGATCATTCTCAGGGATAGACCATATGCTGGGTCACAAAGCAAGTCTCAGTAAATTTAAAAAGATTGAAATAATACAAAACACTTTCTCAGATCATAAAGGAATGAAGTTGGAAATCAATAATATGCAGAAGGCCAGAAAATTCACATGGAAGCTCAACAACACACTCTTAAAACAACAAGTGGGTCAAGGAGGAAATTACAAGAGAAATCAGTAAGTATCTTGAGGCAAATGAAAATGAAAACACAACATATCAAAATTTATGGGATGCAGAAAGGCTAAAAGGCTAAAAGTGCTAAAAGGGAAATTTATTGCCCTAAATGCCTATATCAAAAAAGAAGTAAGAGCAAAAATTGAGGAATTAACCATTCACTTGGAAGAACTAGAAAAACTACAGCAAACTAACCCCAAAGCAAGCAAAAGGAAAGAAATATTGAAGATTAGAGAAGAAATAAATGAAATTGAGAACATGAAAACAATCAAGAAAATCAACAAAACCAGAAGTTGGTTCTATGAGAAAATCAATAAGATTGATGGACCCTTAGCAAGGTTGACAAAAAAAAAAGAAGAGAGAGGATGCAAATAAATAAAATCAGAAATGGAAAAGGAGATATAATCACTGACCCCACAGAAATAAAGGAAGTAATGAGAGGATACTATGAACAACTTTATGCCAATAAACTAGACAACATAGATGAAATGGACAACTTCCTAGAAAGGCATGAACAACCAACACTGACTCAAGAAGAAATAGGTGACCTCAACAAACAAATCACAAGTAAAGAAATTTAATTAGTCATTAAGAAGCTCCTCCCACACACAAAAAAAGGCCAGGACTAGATGGCTTCACATGTGAATTCTACCAAACTTTCAAGAAAGAATTAGTACCAATCCTGCTCAAACTCTTCAAAAAAATCGAAGGTGAGGGATGGCTACTGAACTCAATCTATGAAACCAACATCACCCTCATATCAAAGCCAGACAAAGATGCTACAAGAAAATTACAGAACAATCTCTTTAATGAATATAGATGCAAAAATCCTCAACAAAATTCTTGCAAATAGAACCCAGCAGCACATTAAAAGAATTATACACCATGACCAAATAGGATTCATCCCAGGTATGCAAGGATGATTCAACATGAGAAAATCAATTAATGTAATACACCATATCAACAAATAAAAACAAAAACCACATGATTATCACAATTGATGCAGAAAAGTTATTTGACAAAATTCAACATACTTTCTTGTTGAAAACACTTCAAAGGATAGGAATAGAAGGGAACATCCTCAACACGATAAAGGGAATATATGAAAAACCCACAGCTAGCATCATCCTCAATGGGGAAAAACTGAAAACTTTCCCCTTAAGTTCAGGAACAAGACAAGTTTGTCCATATCACCACTGTTATTCAACATTGTGTTGGAAGTTCCAGCCAGAGCAATTAGACAATAAAAAGAAATACAAGGCATCAAAATTGGAATGGAAGAAGTAAAACCCACAGTTTGTGGATGATATGATACTATATGTCAAAAACCCTGCAAAATCCACAGCAAAAATACTAGAGCTAATAAATTAGTATAGCAAAGTGACAGGTTACAAGAACAACACTCAAAAATCTGTAGCATATCTATACACTAGTAATGAGCAATCTGAGGGGGAAATCAAGGAAAAAATCCATTTACAATTGCAACCAAAAGAATAAAATATTTAGGAATAAATTTCACTAAGGATACAAAAGACCTCTACAAAGAAAACTACAAGAAATTGCTAAAAGAAATCACTGAAGACCTAAATAAATGGAAGGGCATACCATGTTCATGGATTGGAAGACTAAATATAGTTAAGATGTCAATTATACCTAAATTTATTTATAGGTTCAATGCGATACTAATTAAAATCACAAAAACTTACTTTGCAGAAATAGAAAAAACAATAACTAAATTTATCTGGAAGGTCAGGGTGCCCCAAATAGCTAAAAATATCCTGAAAAAGAAAAATGAAGCCGGAGGTCTCACACTACTTGACTGTAAGGCATATTACAAAACTACAGTGGTCCAAACAGCATGGTACTGACATAAAGATAGATATACTGACCAATGGAATTGAATAGGGTGTTCAGATATAGACCTTCTCATCTATGGACAATTGATCTTTGATAAGGCAGTCAAGCCAACTCATCTGGTATGGAACAGTCTCTTCAATAAATGGTGCATGGAGAGCTGGATATTCATATGCAAAAGAATAAAAAAGTTCCTGTATCTCACACCCTATACAAAAATTAACTCAAAATGGATCAAAGACCTAAACATTAGATCTAAGACCATAAAACTGTTTAAAGAAAATATAGGGAAATATCTTATAAATCTTATAAGAGGAGGCAGTTTCCCAAAGCATGCGCATTGAAGAATTAGATAATAGATAAATTTGAAAATTTGATAAAATTGAAGAATAGATAAATGGAAACTCCTCAAAATTAGATATTTATGTGCATCAAAGAACTTTGTCAAGAAAGTAAAAAGACAGCCTACACAATGGGAGACAATACTTGGAAACAACATATCAGATAAGGGTCTCGGTTCCAGAATATATAAAGAGATTGTCCAACTCAACAACAAAAAGACAAACAACTCAATTACAAAATGGGTAAAAGACCTGAGCAGACATGTCTCAGAAGAGGAAATACAAATGGTGAAAAGGCACATGAAAAAATACTCAACTTCACTGGTTATTAGGGAAATGCAAGTCAAAACCACAATGAGATATCATCTTACACTCACCAGAATGGCTATTATCAATGAAACAGAAAATGACAATTGCTGGAGAGGATGTGGAGAAAGAGGCACACTTATCCACTGTTGGTGGGAATGTAAAATGACTCCCAGGGGTATAAACCTTCCTGGCAACATGGGCCAGAAATCCTAGAATGAGCTGGAACTCAGCATCAAGGGATTGAGACAGCCTTCTTGACCGAAAGGAGGGGGAAGAGAGAAATGAACAAAATAAAGTGTCAGTGACTGGGAGATTTCAAACAGAATCGAGAGGTTATCCTGGAGGTTATTCTTACTCATTATATAGATATCCCCTTTTTAGATTAAGATGTATAAGGCTACAGGGAAGTGCCTGAAAATGTAGAGCTGTGTTCCAGTAGCCATGTTTCTTGAAGATGATTGTATAATGATATAGCTTTCACAATGTGACTGTGTGATTGTGAAAACTTTGTGTCTGATGCTCCTTTTATCTATGGTATGGACAGATGAGTAAAACATATGGATTAAAAATAAATAGTAGGGGGAACAAATGTTAAAATTAAAAAAATAAATATATAGGATAGATGGAAATACTAGTGGTCAATGAGAGGGAGGGGTAAGGGGTATGGTATGTATGAGCTTTTCCAAAGAAAAAAAAAAGGGAGTGGGAGCCCAAATCAGTCAGACCTGGGATGAAGCCTGATTTTCATATAATTGCTGGCTCTAGACGAGCTTCCTGCTAATGAGGAAGCCATGCTGCACACTTGGTTTGTTAATGACGGTTAATAGTCCATAGGAAGTAGGGAGATGGATCAGAGAAGGAAGATGTGGTTTGTTTATACAAAGGTTTTGTAACCTTTTTCAACATGCCACATTCTGTATTAGATGCTGGGGTTACCCCTAGAACTGGAGAGGACACAAGGGTGTTAGGAATGGATCATGGTGAGGGTTGAACATGGGTTGTGATCATGGGTGCCTAGACTGCTACACACACATACATGAGGTGGTCCCTTATACATTTCAACTTAATTAGAATTCCTGAAGCCTTCTAATTACAGTAATTTCTGGAAAAGCAATTCCTGTAGGAGGGCTCAGGGAATTAGAAGAAAGCCTGAGATTATAACTTCTTTATTCCATATTTTTTTTAACTTTTTTAATTGTATAATATAACATATATACAAAGCAAAGAAAGAAAAAAGCAGTAGTTTTCAAAGCACTCTTCAACAAGTAGTTACAAGACAGATCCCAGAGTTTGTCATGGGCTACGATACCATCCTCCCAGGTTTTTCCTCCTAGCTGCTCCAGAATATAGGAGGCTAGAAGACATAAATATTTTTTTATCATCACAATCGACTTTTTTTTCCTTTTTGCGTAAAAAATAACATTTGTACAAAAAAGCACTAAATTTCAAAGCATAGCACTACAATTAGTTGTAGATCAGATTTCAGAGTTTGGCATGGGTTACAATTTCACAGTTTTAGGCTTTTTACTTCTAGGTGCTCTAAGATACTGGAGACTAAAAGAGATATCAGTGTAATGATTCAGCGATCATATTCATTTGTTAAATCCTATCTTCTCTGTATAACTCCACCATCACCTTTTATTCCATAAATTATAACAATGTGTAATTTAAAAAAGAATATATTTAAAATTCCATAAATTATAACGTGTAATAAAAAAAAGAATATATTTAATGGCCTATTTAAGAAAAGTCCACAACTGACATCTTCAAGGGTCTTCAAAGCATTTTTCAGTACCATTAATCTTTATAACACTCTAAGGTTATTTCTACATACAAAATCAATTCAACTTTAGTGATAAGTCAAAAATATAACCATCCACTTAATCAAATATGAAATGATTTCAAGTTTATATAGTCTGATATTTGGAAGATTATGCAGTGTGGAACTGCATAGAAGACCTGATAGACAAGTTAGGGATGGGCATATATACCCACTTTCAAAAATCATCAAATGAGGAATCTAAAACAAAAAAGATAAGAAGCCAGTTCAAGTTCATGTGTTATCTAAAATGTGCATTTTTCTTTAACAGAGTCCATTTTCTGTCATTTGGGCCCTTAATTTAGGTACTCCTTTGGCCAAAGATAATCATTGATATCTTTGATAACAATGACAAAGATAGTCATTATTTCAGTCCATGACCATGTTAAATTGGCCGATGCTGCAAAATTCAGGATGTGTTTATTATTAGGTGGATTCAGAATATTTTATTGGAATGTCCACTGACACTAATTGAATAAACTATCATTAACCAGCGATTTGGCTTAGGTTTAGACACAGTATGGTTAGTCACTTTGATTTCAGGCCAATTATCCTTCTATTTAAAAGAAGTCTTCAAAATTGTGTGGTTTGAAGTCCAATGGGCTAATAAACCTGGTGTGCATATCTATTTTCCAATTTTGTTTATTTTCTTCAATTTATTTTTAGAATATAATTTTTTGCCAACATTTACCTAACACCAACTTGCATTTCAATCCACTTGAACCCACATGCAGTAGCACTGGTATGCCATGCCAATTTAGTTAGTTATTTGCAATATGGTGTTAATGAGGCTTATGACACAGTTTTTTCCTCTCAAAACCTTGAAAATAAATCTTGTGTTCCAAAGACACAGACTACAAATGTAACCACAGCCAACATTTTATGTAATAGGAGTAAAACAATGAAAATTTCTCCCTTTTTTCAGAAAAATAACAACCATTTGTCTTTGTGATGGTTAGGTTCTGGTATGAACTTGGCCAAGTGAAAATGCCCAGTTGTCTGGTCAGGTAAGCAGTGGCCTGATGACTGCTACAAGGATATTTCATGGCTGGTTGATAAACCAGAAGGCTGGTGTATTAAATTATCAGTCAGTTGACTGCATCTGTGGCTGATTACATTTGGGATCAATCAAGGCATGCCTCCCACAATGAGGAGACTACTTCACTGTTTCTTCAGCAACAGAGCCTATCCTGAGATCATCCAAACCCTTCATCAGAGTCACCAGTTTCACAGCCTGCCCTATGGATTTGGGGCTGTTCCACTCCCACAGTTGTGTGAGATGCCTTTAAAAATCTCATAATTACAGATCTCTCTTGTTGATTCTGTTTCTCTCAAGAACCCTAACACAGCCTTACTGATGCAGGCTGAGGAATGGGATCAGGCTTTGCATAAACAGAGTAAACCACCTCTAAAGTGGGACAGTGTAACATTTGGACTGTAACATTTCAGCAAAATGATACCTGAAATTCTTCCATAGGACACAAAGACATTCATCTATAGTTAAAGATAAAATTAAAAGGCATATTCGTCCTGGAAGAAGTACAATGACCAAGTAAATTGACAGGTCTACTGATCTGAAGCGTCTGGCAAACTAGCACCACAAAATCACTGAGTCAAGGCACCAGATGGAAGCAGCCCAAGCTGAGAGGGGAGAGAAGATGATAATGTAGTTGATGTTCAGGATTTTGATTAATACCCATGAAAAGAGTATCATATTATTGAACAGAGATTCAATTTGCAAGAACAGCCTCATAAAGTGTTAACAGAAGTATAGAAACCTGTTTGGCCTTATAAAGTAAATTTAAAGAAAGGTATACTTAGTACCCATCAAATGTACTCTTAGGGATATGTCCAATGAAAATGCTTGCACATGTTCACTAAAAGACATGTACAAGGATATACTCTCATATATCTCACTGAAAAAGGTGCATTTTTGCATTGGTTTGTTTTTAGTAGCTCCTGGAACTCAAGAAAATCTCCGTCATATCACTAGCTGAATATACACTTAAAGGACACACAGCTCAGGGACTAAACCCCAGAGTTAACACTTTAAAATATTAAAATATAAATGTGCAACAAAAGATAAGGCAAGCAAAGAAACAAGAAATGATTGCCCATACAACAAAACAAGATAAAAATCCAGAAATCATCAATTAAGAGGACCAGACTCTGGACATACTAAAGACTAAAAAAATGATTTCTGATATGCTCTAAGAGATAAAGAGACTATTTCCAATTGAAAGGACACTAGACTGTAGTTTGAAGTAGTATAAAGAAATAAAAGACCTCCAGTAAAGATAATATGAGTAATTATAAATGTCAGTACAATTTTATTGTATTTTTTTGGTATGTAATGCCACTGTTTACTGCTTACAGGTACTAAAATGCAAATGCACAAAAAGTAATGATAAAAATATGGTTTTGTACATACAATGTATAAGGATATAATTTATAGGAGGACAATAAAAATGTTGAGAGCTGAAAGTGTATAGTAGTTTATGTGCATGCTATTTAAGTTGGTATCAAATCAGCCATGTTTGTTATAGATTTAGGGTATTAAATTTTAGCCCCATAATAGCCACAAAGAAAATATAGGAAAAATACATAAAGAAATGAGGAGGGATTCAAACAGTACATTATAAAACTTCAAATAAATATGAAAGTATGCATTAATGGAAGACTTGAAGGTCAAAAGAGATACAAGACTTACAATGACAGAACAGAAAAATGGGAGAAGAAAGTCCTATGTTATAAGCAGTTACTTTAAACACAAATGAATTAAAGTCTCTACTCAAAAGGCAGGGTGTCTAAAACAGCATGACCCACCTGTTTCAGATTTGGCTTTCTAGGTTCTTGGCCATACCATGATAAAAAATTCAAGGGCACAACCCAAATTGAGTAAGCAAGTAGAAAGTTTATTAAAAATGCATGTGGGAGAATATGCAGGCATTCTCACAAGAAAAGGGAGGTGAGAGGTAAGAGGCCAAGGCAATATGGAACAATCGGCTTTTATAAATTATCTCCACTTCCTTCCCCTCCCCCTACCTTGTTCAAGGCTCCTCTCCCGAGAGAGGAGAGAAGATGATAATGTAGTTGATGTTCAGCATTTTGACTAATACCCATGAAAAGGGTACCATATTTATTGAATGGAGATTCGATTTGCAAGAACAGTCTTGTAAAGTGCGTGATGGTACATAGTGCATTTGGTTGGGTCAGTTGACTCCACCCTTCTCCACTGACGACTCACTCAGGTGCAGATTGTGTGGAACCCAGGTGCTGTTTATTGCTGTTCTTCTAAGAGATTCTTTCTCCTTGAGGCTTGACCACTTCTGGGAATTTTCCCTTTGCTTAGCGAGCCGCTGCCCTAATTCTAACCCTACCTCATTTCCCCCTCAGAGATTTCCAGTTCCCTTAAGATTAAGGGAATTTTGGCTGATGGTCTGTCTTCTGTAGCTGCTTCAGCTGTCAGGGGGTCAAAGCCCTATTTGTGGGAGCAAATAAATCTCTGGCTATGCCATTAAGGATGACTGGTTGAACACGGGGAACAGGAGTGTAGCCTATGGCAAGGAGGAGTTTGCTGTAAAAGGCTTCTAACCTAGAAGAAACAAACTGGGTGAGAAGTTATATGTATGGTCTGAACAGAGGCAGAAGCAAGATGGAACTGAGCGTAATCTGTAGATATCTTAGGAGCACTGTTGATTGGTGCTTGGCATGCTGTGGTATTTTGTAATATCTGGCTAAAATTTGCATAAGAAAAACTTATAGAATGACTTTTTGACTCTTTTTGAAATTTCCCAGCCACTGAAATTTCATTTTCAAGGGCCAGGCTCATCTTTGTGAGTCATGTCTCATGTTGCTAGGAAGACTTTCATCCCTGGAAGTCATGTTCCATGTCCCATGTCCCATGTAAGGGGGAAGGCAGTGAGCTCATTTGTAGCATTTGGCTTAAAGAGAGAGAGAACACATTTGAGCAACAAGAGACTCTCTGGGGGTGACTCAGCCATTAACCATAAGTGGGCTTAGCCTTGCCATTACAGAGATAAGTTTCATAGGGACAAGCCCCAATATTTAAGGGTTGCTTTATTTAATTGGGAGCCCCTATTCCTTAAGAGAATAGGGAGAATTTGCAAGGTGGGTAAGCTTAATAGTTCCACATTTTTCTCCAGCCTCTTAAAGGACTTTGCAAATATTTTCATTTTCTGATTAAGATTTTATTCTTTATTCTAGGTACCATATCAAATAAAGACGAATTACGTTGTTTAAATAAACTGACTAGACAGATTAAATTATATGGTGTGCTACAAAAAAATTTAATTTTGGTGAGAACATTGTTTGGTGTTTAAGAATTTTATACAATTTGTAAATATATGAATCACATTTCATCCATGCAAATTTAGCTCAATGGAAGGATAGAAATTATTAAAGATACCATAAACACTCCCTATGTAACATGTTGAACTATTTTAGCACCTCACTTTTACAAGGTGAAAGAAAAAAATTATTTGTAAGTTTTCCTTTAAAAGTGAGAAGATTGGTCTTTCAAAATAAAGGATTAAAATATCAATACAAATGTTAACAAGGATATTATTCTGATACGATATAAAACCTTTTTTTTTAGACAGAGTACATAGATGGTTAAGAAAAACTTTTTATAACCTTTCATTAAGAGCAGATGAATGATCTACATTATTTTAACTTTTTTAAACCTTCCACAACTTTCTATATCCAAGTAGGAAATGCAGTCAGCAAAGACTACAAACAAAATTCACTTTCTCAAGCCTTCTACAACTTTCTGTATCTATCTAGGGCTTGTAGTCAGCAATGGCCAGAAACAAAATTCCCTTTATTAAACCTTCCACAACTTTCTATATATATTTTTAGAGCTTGTAGTCAGCAACGACTACAAACAAAATTCACTTTTACAAACTTTCTGTAATTTTTCATATCCATTCAGTCATCAATGAATACAACAAACAAAATGCACTTTCATATTAGGAATGATGTTAGTTTACAAAAATTAACATATTGCAAGATTGCTCTGAGGCCCTTGGAGGTTGTAAGGTCTGCTGCTAAGACATTCTTAAAGATATAGGGACTATTTTGAAACCCTCATTGTATAAGTAAGCAGGGTGAGAATCCTATCGCTAAGTTCCTGCCATTCAAAAGCAAATAGGAATTGAGAATCAGGGTATAAAAGGGATACAAAAAATGCATTTATAAGATCTAGAACTGAGAACTTGAATGCAGACGGGGGTACTCAGTGGGCTAGACCCGGGATGGCCTCATCGTATACAGATGGGTTCATTTACTTTTTGGGATACCAAGGTGGCCCCCAAGGAATAAAGAAGATTCCTCCCTAGAGGGGGGTGGGGCATTCATAAACAATGTGTAACTGATGGGACACTAAATTGTTTCCAAGCTTACAAAGAAGAGAGGTAGTGAAGGTACTGGTTTTGGCTTTACCATCAACTTCCATAACTGGGCAAGTCTGAATAGCGGTAGGCCCAGAGTGGCAGTTCAGAACAGAGTAAGTGGCTCTATTATTTAATTAAGAAATCAATAATTTTACTTGCCACGTTAAGTGTCACCTGAGGTTCCTCTAGGATTTGGGTTAGATGTGAAGTCAGTAGAGCCTCGGGTACCTCCAGTCCTTTTTACTTGCCACAGGTGGGGCTCTGGGGGATGTCCCATCCATGCTTTGGGAGACAATATAGTCTTCAGCCCAGTGCCTGGGATGGTGGCACTTGGGGCAAGGCCCTGGTGAGTCCTAAAGTCTAAGGTTGTCTCAAGGTTTCTGATTCTCTCTCTTTCAGTAACCCTCTGACCCACAGTTGAAGCAAAGCCCTTGAGGGTTAGAGTCAGAATTCAGGTGTCCTTGATGGACAGGCATTTTTTAAAGTGACTGGAATAAGCTGAGCCTGTTCTCTGGTTTTCTGCTTATGTCTCTTTGCCTTATCCTTCTCCTTGGCCTTGTCTCAATTGTTAAAGATAGAAAAGGCCCCTTCTAATAGGTCATCAGTGGGCATTTGCAGGCCCATGAAAAGCTTTTGCAGCTTTCTCCAAATGTTGGGAGCAGGCTGGCTGATGAAATGGGTGCCTAGCAATATTCGACTTTCCCTGGAATCCAGGTGTTAGTTTGCAAGTTGCCAGAATGTGATATACCAGAACTGGAACAGCTTTTTAAAAGGGGAATTTAGTAAGTTACAAGTTTACAATTCTAAGCCTATAAAATTGTCCAAACTAAGGCACCCAGGGAAAGATACCTTAATTCAAGGAAGGCCAATAGGTCCAGAACACCTCTGTCAGATGGGTAGTCAAATGGCTGGCATCTGCTGGTCCCTTGCCCTTGGACTCCATTGCTCTCAGCCTCTCTTCCTGTGGAGTTTCCTTATTTTGCTTCTCTAGGGCTGGCTTTCATATCTTGGCTTCCTTTGCCTCTGCCCAGGTTCTGGCTTGCTTAACATCTCATGGCAACATCTACTGGGCTCCAAGCATTTCCAAACATCTGTGTCATTGTTCTCCAAGTGCAGGCATCTGTGTTAGCTCTGCTCTGAAGTTTCTGTTGGCTCTGTTGTTTCTAAGGTCTCTCTCTGACAGCTGTGAGATTTCTGTTGTTTCTAAGCTCTCTCCAAATCCTTTTTTAAAGGATTCCAGTAAACTGATCAAGACCCACCTGGAATAGGTGGGAGTCACATTTCCATCTATCAAAGATCAAACCCACATTTGGGTGTGTCACATCTCCATGGAGATAATTTAATCAAATGTTTCCAAACTAGTGTTGAATCAGGACTAAAAGAAACAGCTGCTTCCATAAGACTGGATCAGAATTAAAACATGGCTTTTCTTGGATACACATACTTTCAAACCAGCACACTTACATTAGTATATTTTTAGGGCTTGCACTAGCCTCCTCTGGAACAGAGCTGGGTTTTCCTCTTTCTCCTGAGTGTTCTCCCTTAGCTTATGACAGTTAATTAGATTGCTGGTATCTTTTATTATGCCTTTTAGCAAACAAGTTTCAAAAGGGGATCATTAAGATCTTCTCTAATGGAAAGTGAGACATGGACATAACACAAATGAGAAGCCCTTTTTAGGTCCTTGCCTTGATAGAGAGCTATAAACATCTGGGCATGCGTAATTCTGATTATTTTCCCTGTCTTTTACAGACTGAAGGATGGTATTGCAATTGAGAGTCTATTGGAGGGCTATGCCTCTCCATCTTTGAGCATATATTGATAGTTAGCATTTTCCATTTTCTGTGGAAAAGGAAATAAAGTTGCCTCTCTAGTGTCAATGTGAGCACGTCACATCCCAATGCACATCAGAGCTGGACATTTCCCTCTTTGCTGGCCTGATCTCTTGGGAACCTGGGGAGTAAGTCTATAGTCACTTGGCATCTTTGGGACACCTTTCCTGAGAGATATATGGACCTATACTTCCAGATGTTTCCCTGTCCTTCACAGAGGAATTCCAGAACAATACTTTTGAGGAATACTTCCTCTCCAATGGCCCAATCTCTTGGGAACTGCAGGAGAAAAGTTAATGGGCATCCCCAGGACATGTTGCTAGGCATCCCCAGATGTTCCTCCCCAGGAGACGTCTAGACCTATGCCTCTGAGGTGGGGGTGTTCACCCATCCTGAGAGAAGTTTAAGATAATACTCCCAGCTCCTGGGAATGCCTTTTTTTCTAAGTTTCCTGTTTCCTGAGGGCTAAAAGGTGAGCAAATCTAGAAGAGAAGATTTATATTTGGCTGCAGTAGGTCTCAATAGAGATTAAACAATCAAGACCTGAAAGGGAGACACTCTCTTTGGAAAGTACCTAATTCCTATGGACCTAAATCAGAGATGACTCCCTAGAATGTCAAATTCAATACCTCATTTGGTACAAAGACAACACAGTGTTTGGTACAAGAATCCTTAGACCAGAAACTTGTGTTATAGAATCTGGAATGCCTCAAAAGGCATCAAAAGCTAGAGGAGAAAAGAGGAGGTTCTCATGAAGGCAAGGGAGAGGACCCTTACCTCTCTAAAAAAAGATTTCCTTGCCCCTCAGACATTTCCTTCTGATGGATCTGTTCCT
This sequence comes from Myrmecophaga tridactyla, assembly GCA_004026745.1. Lineage (NCBI taxonomy): Eukaryota > Metazoa > Chordata > Mammalia > Pilosa > Myrmecophagidae > Myrmecophaga > Myrmecophaga tridactyla. The sequence goes on along the minus strand of PVIY010014217.1, from coordinate 19,929 downwards.
CTTTTCACTTCTTTAACTCAAGGAGAAAATGTGAGGAAGTCTCAGAGAACCAAGGAGAAAGAGAGAGAGAGGGAGAGAAATAGTGGGAACTTGATTTGGCTTCCACTGGACTCCTGTTTGACATGGGGAGAAGCCCCCAATCAGGTCTCATGGGTGGTATCACTCACCACTTTACATCTCCTTGAATCTTCATGATGTGGAGACAGGCTTCTGCCACCTCTGAAAAGGGAGCCAGAGACTCAGAGTTGACTGAGTTTATGTCCTGGGGAAGCTGGATCAGAGGACCTAGATTCCTACAGACACAGAGTTGCATAAGGACAGAGGAGAATATAGCCATGAGCCAAGCCAGGGGGAAAACTGAAAGCATGCAACCAAGCCTCTTGGTCAATAGCCAGGATGGTCAGAGAGGAGAAGAGTCTCCTGGCTGGCTCACCGGAATATGTTGCCAGATTTGACTTTCCACATTCTTGGCCATGACACATGAAAGAATTCAAGAGTACAGCCCAAACTTAATAAACAGGTAGAAATCTTATTAAGAATGCACGTAAGAGAATACACAGCCACTCTCACAAGGAAAGAGGGGTGAGAGGTGAGAGACCATGGCAATGCGCAGCAATTGGTTTTTATAGATTAGGTTTACTTTCTCACCCCCCCCCTTCTTTGTTTGGGGCTCTTTCCCTTACCCTCCCTTCTCTCAAGGGCAGTGCCTGGTGGTAAACAGTACATTTGGGTGGGTCATTTAGCTCCATCCTTCTTCATTGATGACTTGCTCAGATTGGAGTTGTGTGGTCCCCGGGTAGGGTGCTGTTTGTTGCTGTTCTTCTCAGACATACCTTTCTCCTTAAGGCCTAACAACTTCTGGGAATCTTCCCTTTGCTTATCCAGCCACCACCCTAATTCTAACCCTATCTTACAACTGTATGCTATTTACAAGAGACTCACTTTCAAATCAAAGACACATTAGGTTAGAAGTGAAAGGATGAGGAAAAAATACCATGCTAATAATAACCAAAAGACCCAGGTAGCTATACTAACAGCAAATAAGACAGATTGTTATGAGGGGTGCACACTGCTAAAGGGGTCAATTCAACAAGAAGACATACAATTTTAAATATTTATGCATTTAGCAGCAGAATCCCAGAGTATGAAGCAAACATTGACAACTTTCAAGGGAGAAATAGAAAATACTTTATAAAAAGTAGGAGACTTCAATACATCACTTTAGATAATGGATAGAACATCTGCACAAAGAATCAATAAGAAAATTGAAGATGTAAACAATACTCTATACCGAATAGACCAAACAAACATATATAGAACACTTCACCCAACAGAAACAGAATACACATTCTTTATTTCACATGAATCCTTCTCCAAGATAGAACATATTTATGTTACAAAACAAATGTAAATAAATTAAAAATATTTAGGTCATACGATGTATATTCTCTGACCACAATGGAATGGAGCAAGAAATCAATAACAGAGGGAAAAGTAGAAAATTCACATATATATGGAAATGAAACAACATACTCTTAAATAACCAATGGGTCAAAGAATAAATCACAAGGAAAATTAGGAAATATTCCAAAATATGTGGAATACAGCAAAGGCAGTGCTGGGAAGGAAATTTAGAGCTCTAGATACTTACATTATAAAAGAAAAATGATTTCAAATCAGAGCCATAACCTCACAACTGAGGAGATAGGGTAAGAAGGGAAATTAAATCTAAAATGAGCAGAAGGAAATAAATAAAAATATTAGAGTGGAGATAAAGGAAATAAAATATAAAAACAACAGAAGACAATATACAAAAATATACAAAAAGACAATATACAAAAAGTTGTTTTTTTTAAAGATCAAATCTTTAAAGAGAGAGAGGACATAAATAATTACAATAAAAAATGGAGGCAGGAATTAACTACTGAACCAACAGAAATAATAAGGATTATAAGAAGATATCATGAACAACTGTATGCCAAGAAATCAGATAAATTAAATGAAAAGGACAAATCTCTGGAAATACACAAGCCACTTGCATTGACTCAAGAAGAGACAGAAGGTCTCAAAAGACCAATAAATTCATCAGTAATCAAAAGTGTCCAACGAAAGAAAAGCCCAGGATTATATGGCTTCACTGGTGTATTTTACCAAATGTTGCAAGGAAAATTAACACCAATCATGCTCAAACTCTTCCAAAAAAAAAAAAAGAATAATAACAGTAACACTTGCTAACTCATTCTATGAGGCCAACATAACCCTAGTATGAAATCCAGATAAAGATATCTCAAGAAAAGAAAAGATAAATATAGATGCAAAAAATCTAATGGATACAGATGCAGAATTCCTCATCAAAATAATAGCAAAATGAATCCAACAACACATTAAAAGAATTATACACAATGATCAAATGGGATTTCCAGGTATGCAAATGTGGTTCTACATAAGAAAATCAATTAATATAATATACCACATAAGATAATGAAGGAAAAGAAGCACATGAACATCTTAATAGATGGAGAAAAGGCATTTGGCAAAAGCCAGCACCCCTTCTTAATAAAAACACTTAGAAAACTAAGAATGGAAGGAACTTCATCAACATTACAAAGGGCTTATATGAAAAATCCACCACTAACATCATGTTCAATAGTAAAAGACAAAGATCGAGAACAAGACAAGGAGGCCCACTATTACAACTGTTAGTCAACATTGAACTGGAAGTTCTAGCTAGAGCAATTTGGCAAGAGCAAAAAATAAAAGACATCCATTTGCAGATGACATATTCCAACATATAGAAAATCCTGAAAAATCCACAACAAAGCTACCTGAACTAATAAACATATTCAGCAAAATTTCAGGGACAAAACCAACATGCAAAAATCTGAAGTGTTTGTATACACTATTAATGAACAACCTGAAGAGAAAAATCAAGGAAAAAACTCCATGTACAATAGCAAGCAAAATAATAAAATATCTAGGAATAAATTTAACCAAGACTGTAAAGGACCTGTACACAAAACACTGCTCAACATTGCTAAAAAAAAAAATCAGAGAATATCTAAATAATGGAAGTATAACCCATGTTCATGGATTGGAGGACAAAATATTGTGAAGATATCCATTCAACTCAGTAAGATTAAATACAATCTCAATCAAAATTCTAACAGCTTTCTTTGCATAACTGGAAAAGCCAATCACCAAATTTTTACAGAAGATTAATGGGCCCTCAATAGCCAAAGCCATCATGAAAATGTAAATGAAGTTGGAGGACTCACATTTCCCAATTTTAAAGTCTATTACAAAGCCACAATAATCAAAGCAGCAAGGTACTGGTACAAGGACAGAAAATTAGACCAATGGAATCTAGTTAAGTTCAGATTTTTAAACTTATTTGTTGACCTTCACATTGATAGCCAACTGATTTTTTGACAAAGGTGCAAACATTCAATTGGGAAAAAATAGTCTCTTCAACAAATGGCGCTGGGAAAATTGGATATCCATACACAAAAGAATGAAGGTATACCATGATTTCACACCACATACAAAAAAACAACCCAAAATGGATCAAAGACCTAAATATAAGAAACAAAACAATAAATTTCCTTGAGGAAAACATAGGGAAGATTCTTCAGTAGCTTGTTTCAATCAAAGGTTTTTTTACTTTATATCCAAAGTATAAGCAACAAAAAAAACAGATAAATGAGAGTTCATTAAAACTAAAATATTTTGAACATCAAAGAACTATATCACAAAAGCATAGACTACCCAAAGGAAAAAATATTTGGAAGCCACATTCCAATAAAGTGGGTTGTTGTTGTTGTTTTATGCTGTGCGGTGGGGGTCACATTTCATTCTTTATTCTTTTGCATGTGAATATCCTATTATTGCAGCACCATTTATCAAATTTTTTTTCATAGTGCCTGGGCCAGGAATGGAACATAGCAAGTATTGGAGAGAATGTGAAGAAATAGGAATACATTCATTGTTGGGAAGATACGTGGTGAAAATGCTGTGGAAAACAATTTGGCAATTCCTCAAAAAGTGATGTATAGAATTACCATATAACCCAGAAATCCCACTTTCAAATATATACCCAAAAGAATTGAAAGTAGAGACTCAAACAGATATTTGCACACCAATGTTCATAGTGGCATTATTCACAATTACCAAAAGATGGAAGCAAGCCATGAGTCCACCATTTGCTAGATAAACAAAATGTGGTATAAATGCACCAAGGGAATATTATTCAGCTGTGAAAAGGAATGAAGGTCTATTACATGTGGCAATACAGATCAACCTTGAAGACACCATGTTGACTGAAATAAGCCATAACCCAAGAACAAATATTACATCATCTCACTAATATAAAATAATTAGAATAAGGAAAATAATAGAGTAAAAAACTATAATATAGGTTACCAGTAGCCAGGGTAGGGATAGAGAAGAGGGAGCTAATGCTTAAATTGTACAGAATTTCTATCTGGGTTGAGGGAAATGTTTTGGTAATGGAAGTTGGTAATGATAGCACAACACAGCACTGAATTATATATTTGAATTATGACTTAGAGGGGAAATTTTAGGTTGTATAAATGTTGCTAGAGTAAATTTAAAAAAACAACAAAATAGGACTGAACAACAGAAGCAGTAAACCCTAATGTAAACAATGGACTATAGTTAATCATACAATTATAATAATATTCTTTAGTTAATTGTAGCAAATGTACCTTACCAATACAATGTATTAACAATAAGGGGTGGAGTATTTGGGAACTCTGCAATTTCTGCATGAGTTTTCTGTAAATTTTCCACTACTCTAATTAAAAGAAAACAAAAAAAACTAGAATGTCTTTCAAACTCAGGATGGGCTATTCATAAAATGAGACACTCTACCACAATGAAAATGTTCTATGGAGATACCTAACAGCTTGGAAAAATCTCACATGCATAACATTGACCAAAGAAGGAACTAAGAACAAAAAATATTTTTATACAATTATAACCAATTTTATTGGTTAGGGATGAATGCTTAGGAGAAAAAATTGTGAAGAAATACTGATGAGTATGTTCTGGACTTTAACTATATATAGCTATAAAAGTTAAATTAGTTTTAACCTTTGGTTATGGTGATGGGTTTTAGTGTAAGTAGGGAGTATAATTGGGAATTTTGAGATACTGCAGTATACTATTTTTGTAGACTTTGTGTCCACATAGTGTTCACTTTGTGATATATCATTGAGCGAGCTTTTTGTGGATATACGTCACAATATCTAAAGTTCAAAGCACTTTGTTTTTATTTTTCAAAAATTCCTTCAGAGTTGTGGACTGGCCTATGGATGATCTGCATTGAGTATGAAAAGGAACAAGCAGACTTTGCAGAAAATAAGGATAATAACATAACTCTCATTCATAATATTGTTTAATTAGCAGCCAGTATTTTAAATAATCACATGTGTGTGTATTTTTTTTTGCATGTGCATGAATGGCACAACTAGCTGCCTCAATATCTGAACAATTACAATGTACTGTAAAGCCCGAATTTAGAACTATATGCCCCTGTAACTAATTTGAAATAGACAACCATCTCACAAAACTTTCCTATGAAGTATTTTCATATATAAAGGAAGCATATACTATGATACCACATTTTACTTAAATGGAAACAGAGTTTGATTCAGTCCTGTTTCATCACTGATAGTTATTGAACCTTGCCAGGGTTCCTTGCCTGATGTGATAGTTACACATAATTTTTTTTTAATTTAATGTGTTTATATTTATCTTTTTAGTCTTTGGGAAAGGATGTTGGTTTGGCTCAGAAGAGAAAATTAAAATCCCTTAGAAACTGTAAATTTAGTGCCATATCTCATATTAACTGGAGTAGGGGAAAGGAGGGCAATGAGTATCACACTGATACTTGACTCCACTTGGACCTTTCACAGCTTATCGGTCGCATCCATATTTATGTCTGCTCCCTTGGCTTTCTCAGGGGCATCTAATCTCTAAATATGGCCTCCCTATCTCAGCATCTCTTATTGACTTTTCCTAATCTTATTATTTTTCCTGATATTTACTCTGCCTGTCATTTCTGCTTTCCCAGCATTATTCAGTGATGTTCCACCCTGCGAAGTGTTCACATTACCAGCATAAACAAATGACTTTAGGGAACAAAAGTGGTCAAGTCTAGATCCTGATTGAACAAAAGAGCAAGCAGCTACTTGGAGGTCACAGCAGCATAGGGAATTTAAGCTGAGATTGGCATCTAATGACAATTGACGGCAAATGTCTCAAGACTTGTTTTATGGTGTGTGTGTGTGTGTAAATATGTATAATATATACTCTGTTTAAAACTTAAGGAGAATCAACAGATAAAAATCTTACACAGTGATAATGGCAGAATTTTTTTTTTTTAACAATTTGGTGGAGAGGAAAAGCTATGATTTCTGGATTCAAAGGGAAATGGGGTCAAATCCAAGCTCCACCACATAACGATATTAATTAAACATCCAGAAATTCTATTCATCTGTAAAACAGAAATAGTAATCCTTGAGAGCTTGTCCTTAGAATTAAAGAAGAATTTTAGATGTAACATACCATGTACTTATTGGACATTAGTGAATGTTAACTTATTATTACCACCTAATTCCTTTGACATACCCATCTGCTCTATGTATGTTACATTATCCCCACCCACACCATATGGGAAATCACAGGAGTTTGCATTTTCTTTGTAGTTGGTGTAGATGAGGCGTAGGCTTCCTAAGATTCTCATATTGCATGATACATCATAAGGGAAACTGGATGGAAGAAGTGATAAAATAAACAAACATGTAAACAAACAAATATAAGAAATAAAAAGTTCCATGTCTATCTCCTGTCAAGATAGGCTTGTGTTGAAGGGTGGTTTTGCTTCGGTATTTGAAGGACTATAAATCCCCTAATGGACATACTCATATTTATATTTGAATTCAGAAAATGATTATAAGAGGATTCTCTCTTTTAGGTTATTTGTTCCACATCTTTGTGTAGGGATAAGTGAGGATTTTGAGAAAATGACATTGCAACCATATCTAACAACCAAAAACTCATATGAACGCCACACAAAATAATGTTAAAACAATACAAAATGATTTGTAATAAGAAGCAATAGTCCCTCATCACTCCTTTCTCAGTCTCTAGTTTTTCTTCCCTAAGTTAAACAATTTTTTACATTTTAATTGTTTTCCTTATATCTCCTTCAGTATTTCTTAGTAGCATTTATATTCTTATCCTTTGATTCATCAATTTTAGAAATGTGTCATCTTCTTCCTACAACTATTTAGTCTTTAGGTCATCTTCCTTCTATTTTTCTTCCAAACTAGTCTTATTACTACTTTTAGGTCCATTATTGGCTACCTTTGGACCATTTATGTTTTTATCTATTTTTCTGCAAATACCAACTAATTAGGTTCCTAAATTTCCTCTCTTCTCTCCTCTTAAATTCACCTTCCAGACAACGTCTTAAGAAAAGACTTATAGAGAGTAACTTAGCTGAATCATTGCAGTCCAAACATCCATCATCAGCCTTCATTCTTGTATGAAAGCATGGAGTTGCTATAGAATTGTAATTACATCACGTGTCCCCAGAACTTCAAAAACTCCATTTTATTGTATCTTAACTCTGATTTTTGTCATTAAAAAGTCTGATACCAATGAATTTCTTGATTTCTTATTCTTCCATAGGTATCTTTTCCCCCCCTCTCTGCTCTTTGGAAGTTTATGGAATGTTTAATCCTTTCCTTCAGTTTTTCATAGTGTTTGTGTAACTATATGACCTCCCCTGCCAACTGGGTGAATAACTAATGGGTCTTTGCAATTTAGACTCAATCTTTCAGCTCCTGAACATTCTTTTGTATGGTTTACAGAATGATATATGTTTTTCTGTTTTCTGCTCTTTCTTCTTGCTTTCTCTTTAGTCAAATTGACCCTAAGTGTCTATTCTTTTTCTTAGTCCAGTCTTTGCCATTTTCTTTTGCTTCCTTGGAGATTTCCTCTACGTTAAAAAAAAAATCAGCAACCAATTTTTAATTTTGAAAAACTCTTTATTGTGAAATGGTTTTTCCATTTAATTATATTATACTTTAATTTAACGTATAAAGTACAGTAGAATCTCTGTATATATCCTTTTTAATTGTTTCATGTTTCCGATTCTATTTTATGGTAATTTAAAATGTGTTTTTATTACCTTTGGTTGTATTTTTTTTCTATTTAGACTTTCCTCTATATCTGACTAGTCCCGTTTCATGTTTAAGAATGAGGCAGCTTGGGCAGGCAATGGTGGCTCAGTGGCAGAGTTCTCACCTGCCATGCTGGAGACAAGGGTTCGATTTCCAGAGCCTGCCCATGTCAAAAAGAAAAGAAATGAAGCAACAACAAATAGATGTAATTGTTAGAAATCAGCATGTGGGTGAAGTTTGCCAACTAACAGATTTGGATATACTATGAGCTGGAGGGGAGGCAGACTACACTTTGGAAATGTCTTCTCTTCTCATCAGTCACCACTCCCCTATTCACTCTCAGGGCAGATACTAGTTGAAATTCTTTACCTTTTTTAATTTTCATTTTGCTGTAGTTAGACATCGTTGTATTTCTTTGTTATCATTTTAACTGTTCCAACCTGGTTGGAACAGAGATTAACATATCTGATCAGTCTATTATTTGAAACTCAAAAATCTCTCTAAAGTGTTTCAATGTTAACACATATACTAATTAAGAAAAATGTTGCTAAATCTAAAACTGAGGGAACTTCAAGTTAAGTGGAGATCTAATAGATTATATAATTTTATCAAATTTACAGAGATATTAAATGATAGAGCTGAGATTCAAACTCAGTCTTGTTTCAGTGAAAAACCAAACTCTTTTCACCATCCCAAAAACATTTTGGAGTGTTACAACTAGTGGGAGTATTGGGTTGCTATTAGCCACTAGTGGGCCAGCGATACTATTAAGCCTCCTACAATATTCAGAACAGCCCCCACAAGAAAGAATTACCTGGCCCAAAATATCAAATAGGGCTGAAATTGAAACTTGGTCTAATTGGAAGGCAGGATTTTCAAAGAAATTAGCAATCCATAGCTGTGAAATATATTCTCAACAAGCCTGTTGCAAATTTTGTGCTTTAAGCTTATAATACATTATCATAACTATCTCAACAACTTTGTTAAGAAATAGATACCTTTTTAAAAACAATTATCATGGGGACCCATGTATTTTGACAGTGGGATATACTATATAAAATTTTACTACCATGACTTCAAATCACATGAATAAATTCTATAACCATCCTCCCTTTAAATATGGCCCTCTAATCTGAGGGTGTTCAAAATTCCAGAGGCTTTACAAGTGAAGGTCTGAGGAAAGACTTTGTACTATTTTATTAACATTAGATCTGAAGGAAAGCCAACAAAGAATAATGCTGTCTTCACTGGTTTAGATGTTGAAAATACCTAAGTATATGGCATATTGCCCCCTTTCCCTTCTGATGTTGTAGGAAAATCTAAATCTCTCCTTGTTATGTCAACTCAACTATTGTCCTTTTAATTCATTCTATAGCTAATGTTCCACCACCCACAACTGGTTGCGCACTTTACAACTTACCATTTAACACAGAGCCAATGTCTGCTGATCTGATTTGTTCTCTTAAGCTGAAAGCCAGCTTCTTAAAGAGTAAATCTGCTCTAATGAGCTGCTGCTCTCTCCTCCAAACTGCTGTGCTGTACTCAGCAGTTCCACAAATGGGCATTCCACACTGCCGCAGTTAGGAGAAGAAAAAAGAAAAACAAATGCCAAAATGTTTACAAAGGATTTCTAGACAGTAGCATACCTTTAAGTAGGTCAAACTTTAATTTCCATTGAATTCTGCAGAGCGACAGTTTCAGTTGCTCTGTGATTCAGACTCCCAGGAAATGTGTGGGTTTTTTGTTTGTTGGTTGGTTTGTGCCATGAGCTTAGTGTCTGCTCTAAGCTATTTTGAGGAATCTATGCTTTTAGAGAAGAAACATTAGAATTTCAATGTTTTGCCCTGATTTATATTAAATTAGTTAAATATATGCGTTGAATTAATGTCTTTTTAATTGTGTTTCTTAAAATAAGCTTTAGAAAAATGTAAAGAATGGCATTCTTACTTTATGATGTGCTTTTTACTTTGAAACTGTAATATAATTAACACTTAAAATTGTTTTCTTCACATGGTATATGTAAGTACATAGTAAATTAGGCAAATAGGGGCATGGAGTATGGACACAGTTTTGTTTTGTTTTGTTTTGTTTTTTGTATGCTGTATGGCAGACGACACATTTCATTCTTTTTCCATGTGAATATCCCCTTATTGTAGCACCATTTATTAAATTTTTGTTTGTTTGGTTATTTGAGAAGCGCATAGGCAGGGAATCGAACCCGAGTCTCCCACATGGCAGGTTAGAGTTCTACCACTCAACTACCCTCTCACCCCTGAATACAGTTTTTAAAATACTGTGTGATGGAGTTAAAGACGAAGTGCTGGGAAACAGGAAAGACAAGGGGCAGAGGCATTCATCTAACCCTGGAGTGTATGTGAAGTCTGCTAAGAGGAAAGAAGCATTAAGTTGAATCATAAATAATATATGGAAGATAGAAGGTCAGAATAGAAGAAAAGGAATTTCAGGCCATATAAACTGCAGGAACAAAGGCACAAAGCATTACAGAGCATATGATTTTAACCGCAACATTAAGAAGTAGCTTTAATTCCAGGAAGATTACATAACCATAATTATTATGGTTATGTAACCATGTGCATTTACAATGGCTTCAATGCAGAAAGAAAGTTAGTAGAAGTTGAAGACCTGGCATGCCAGAAGGAAAAAAAAATCAAATCAAACCAAACAAAACTGTGTATAAGTTTCTTTAAAGTTAATCCTTAAAATAGTGATTTTTTCAAAAATGAAAGACTTTAATTCCAAAATATCTATTTGATTGCTCCCCAAAGAAATTGAACAGTTCTTTAAAAGTAAATTAAGAACAGATTAAATCTCAGAATTTCCACTCTCATTTTGACATCTGGAGCTAAGCCAAAGAGTTGTTTCCTCAAGGGGAAAAAAATAACAGCATTACTACGTGCATAGAATGCCAGATCTACATTTGTGAATTTTAACAAGCATACTCATATTTGAAAATATGACCCACTCTTAGCAGTATTGGGGGATAGCAAAAGAAAAAGTTATTTTCTGTAAGTTCAAGTTGTAAGAGAAATAAGTAGTAACAAAAGTCTGGCCAGTGACAATTCTGTTAAACTGTTGTATTTTTTTTAAAAGCTAGGAATGGTGGGAGAAGTCACAATTCATCTGTGATTTCATTTGTGCTGAGCAGATGAAATGTAAGAGGAGTGGAATAGGAAAAAATATACATAATATATAAAGACACAGGATTCAACAGAAAGACAGGTATAGGTAAGGTAGCATCAGAGAAAGCAAGAATTCATGGCAAAAGGAAAAATATGCTGGGAATGATCAAAATTCTAGGGAAAAAGAACCAGCTCTAGGGAAAAAAATGGAAAAGTAGGTAAGATTTTTCTTCTCATTTTATTGGCTACCCTAAGAAGTCATGCTCCTTAACATGACATCTTTTGTAAAGAAACTACATGATTTGTTAATATCTTTATCTATATAAGCTTTTTAAAAGAATTTAATTTACAGCCCTGGTAAAATATATTTGTTATATAATCTTCAATATTTTATATTTCTCCAAATAAAATAATGCACATAAAATAGCTTTTTCATCATTCATTATTTTATATTTTATATCTTTCCTTCTTTTCAGATTTTCACATCAGTAGTGTTAATATAATTGAATACCACAAAACAATTTCAGTTGCAAAACTACTTTGAGAGGATAGAAAGAACTAGGAGAAAAAAAGTATATGCAAGAACATTTACCTTTGGTGACACAATTTTAGCAATTTTTCTAAAACAGAGGTTCTTAACATGGTTCATATGGACTCAACAATAAATTTTGGGTTGTTGGTGATAGCTGTGAGCTTAAATATAAAATTGTATTATTATGTATTTAGGCAAAATTCTGGGGAGAATATCCTTGGCTTTTATCAGGTTCTTCAAATCTGAAATTAAAAAAATGATTAAAATATCTACCCTACAAGGCTTGACCTGCATACATGCCTATGTCCCAAAATCCCAGCCACAGTTAAGCTTGTTTTCTGCTTAAGTAACAGGTGTATAAAAAATAAGATTATGGAACTTTGATACCAACTAATGCTTCCAGGAACAAATGGCCGCATAAGGCACTCACCTCCTAGCGCGTCCATTCTTCATTTGTTAAATGAGGGCTATGGGCTAGGAAAATATTTCTAAAAGCTTTTCTACTGCTAAAGACTCTCCTCTTTGGTCTTTTCTCCTCTTAATGTTTTAGGGACATGTCTCCGTTTTACTGTTTCTAAAACAAATACACACAATTGGTTAGATTAAACAATAGGAATTTATTGGCTCACAGTTTTGAGGCTAGGGGGTTACCATAAGCAACACTGTTGTCACAAACTATCTGGCTTAGCCCAAAGCCTCAGATATACAAAGACACTTATCAGGCAGGGCACTGGAAGGGCTCAGAGGTCATCTTCCAGGAACTGAGTCAAGGATCGGTCTGAAGACCTCAGGAATCTGTAGGGTTCGAGCAGTCCAAGTCTGCTTCCCACAGTTTGAGAGACTTGATTCAACTAAATTAGTCCATAGTCTCTCCTCTATCTTCAACCCACTCTCTATCGATTGCTTACCCTTCAGATCTGTAGGCATACTTAGGGACTTTCCCTCCTTCCCCTCACTCATAATCATCCTAAGCCCCTATGTTGTATGACATCATTACCCCTGAGTCTTTTCCTAACTCCCACTATTTTAAAGATTTCTCTTTCAATATTCCCTGCTGCAGTGTGAGCTCCTCAAAAGAAGAAATCTTGCCCCATCTTATTTTTGACTATTCATGCTTGGCTTATAGCAGAGATTTGAAAATATCTATTGCAAAAAAAAAAAAAAATCTTGCATGAAAAAAAAGTATGGTTATGGAATTGGGGTGGATGGGCCACTGTTCTGATTCAAATACCTTCCTTTTGTGATATTTTTCTGTGTTCTAGTTTCCATTCCAAATTGTCCCTTATACCCAAGAATCCTGCTTCAATCCTGTGCAGAGCTGAAGCTGAAGCAACCACTACTTAGTGCACTGAAAGGATGTCTTAGGATTTTCACAATTAAGACATAGTGTATTTTTTACCCTACAAGAATCTACCCAAGGAATGTAAATTTCCAAGCTCAGGCAGAATTTTCCAGTTATCTGACATCTTAATTAAAAATCAAAAAATCATAATTAATAGATCAAAATAGTAGTCCTTCTTGCTAGTAAAGAAGTATCCACAACTCTGATATATACTTTGCCCCTTCTCTAAATAATTATCTCTAAACTTGGGCTACTTAACCAAGCAGAAGTCATCTGCCTGATTATTCTCTAATCAGCAGGCTGTTCTTAGAGATTTCCAAAGGAATTCATGTTCTGCCTATTAAGTATAACAAAATACTCAATCACTTTATCACTCTGTTTTCCAAACTTAACCAGTTGTTTCTACTTTCTGTTAGCTCATAGTTTCTGTTCTTCAACCAAATGCCACTGTGCAGGTTTGAAAGGATTTATGTACCCTAGAAAAGCCATGTTTTAATCCTAATTAATCTTGTGAGAGCAAACACTTCTTCTAATTGTTATTCAATATTATAGGGTGGAAACTTGATTAGGTTATCTCCATGGGATGTGACGCACCCAGTTGTGGGTACTGACTTATGAATAGAGGGAAATGTGACTCCACTTATTCCAGATGGGTCTTGATTACTTTATTGGAATCCTTTAAAAGAGGAAGCATTTTGGAGAAAGCATGAGAATGATGAGAGCTGCAGAGACATGGAACCACAGAGTCCACCGGCCAGTGACCTTTGGAGATGAAAGAGAACGCTCTTGGGGGAACTTCATGAAGCAAGAAGCCTGGAAAGGAAGCTAGAAGATATCGCCATGTTCACCACGTGCCTTTCCAATTGAGAGAGAAACCCTGAATTTCATTAGCCTTTCTTAAATGAAGGTAACCTCTTATTGGTGCCTTAATTTGGACATTTTTATAGACTTGTTTTTATTGGGACATTTTCTCAGCCTAAGAACTGTGAACTAGCATCTTATTAAATCCCCCTTTTTGAAAGCCACTCCATTTCTGGTAGACTGCGTTCCAGCAGCTAGCAAACTAAAACAGCCACCTATATCTACTTCTCTACTGGTCCACCTACTCCTGCCCATTCTCTTCTCTTGTCCTTTCTTACTATGACTTTCGGTTTTTATTCCTCCCCCACATTCTTTTTATGATATCATTACTTCAAAATTTCAGTTTGCACAATCTGAAATCAAGTGACGCAGCATGTGAGACGATGTGAAATAACTTGCTTAGAATGAAATTTTACTAAGTTTCTTACAAGTTCCAAGAGGTGATTCAATTCTGTCTGTTGGATTTTGTAAACACAATTTTAATTCTTTTTTTGAAATGCACAAGTTCTGTGTAAATATTTGCTGCTTATTCCCTTGCTTAATAAGGACTTTATCATTACGAGACGATAATTTACATGCAATACTACAGATAAATCTCAACAGTAAGCTAAATCAAAGACATCAGAAAAACTCCATTTTGTATGCTTCCATTTGCATGAATTTTTGCAAAGATAAAACTAAAGGCACAGATATCAGATCAGTGATTGTCAGGGACTGGAAGTTTTGGAGATGCTGGAACTCTTCTATACTTAGAGTTGGTGAATTCATGACTGTATATATTGTGTCAAAATTCACTAAAAAGGTGAATTTTCTGAAAATGCATTTTTTAATTGAAAAAAAATAAGTTAGAAAGGTGGTAGCATAGTCATTCATCCAGCAAACATTTATTGAGTGCTCTCTATGTGCCAAATATTATCCTAGGTATTGGTAACACAGCAGTGAAAAAAAACAGCAGAAAAGCATTATGTTTGGAAATATAATTCCTAGCAGACTGATGGAGAGAACATGTGAACATGCAACATTAATCAGTCAAATTCATCAAGTTTTCACTGAGAGTCTATATGGTGTGAAATGTTTCCAGAGGAAAGGAAAAGTGAAACCTTTTGGTTGTGGAAATTCCTCATTCATCAGGCTAATTCTATGCCCAGAAAATACTGCTACTGATTAAATAAATAGACATTTAACAAGGAGCCACCACTAGTAAAACTGATGTAAATTTTTCTCTTCTTTGACATAGTTAAATTAAAAAGTGTTAATTTTTAAAGAAGCCATTAATATCCAAATATCAATATTAATAACAATGACAATGTACCAATTCATTTTTATAACGGTTTCTAGGATTACTGTTTTTAATCCTAGAAAACCAAGGTTAAAATGTCAAGTGTTTCACAGAAAAAATTAGAACATGCAATGTGAAAGTAGAGGTTTTCTGGTTTTGTTTCTATTTTTTATGTAACAAGACAGAAGAAAACAGTAATAGATCTATATATTTCCAAGTCTTGGTCTTCATAACATAAACTGAAATCTATCAGGAAAATTAAAAACTGAAACGTGAAATATAAATATGGTAAAAAGGACATTATTGGGCTAGGAGGGAGTTCCTCTCCATCCTACAATGTTACTAGATAATTTACTTGTCCCCTCATGGAAACACACTTCATATTGAAAAACTATTGCCTTCCAATATGCCACAGTAATTTTCTGCTATAGCCAGCTGTCACAGAAGGATTTCTGTTGTTAAAAGAAAGGCAGCAATCTATCTTATTGCTGAAGTACATTTATATTAGAGTATTTCTCAAGTTCCTGATACTCAAATATTCAATTTCTTTTAAACTTCAGGAAATGCTTCTCATATTGCTTTTTCTTTTTGCATGGGCAGGCACTGGGAATCAAACCTGGGTCTCTGGCATGGCAGGCAAGAACTCTGCCTGCTGAGCCACCATGGCCTGCCCTCATATTGCATTTTTAAGGCCTTTCAAAGAGATTACAGGGAGTCAAACATAGCCGTAAGAACTTTAGTAAACAAAACTGGCATTTATAATTCAGAAAACAAAGCATTTATATATTGAATATTTATTGTAACCAGGGGATGATAATAGTAATCACTATATATATATTTAAGGATGTAATTAATGCAAATTTCTTTTTCAAATTAGCCCTTTGGATCATTTCTATTGACGTAGTGTATCACTTGGGCATAGGTAATGATATGATAGTTAATAAGAGATATCAAGATTGATATTATCTCTTTAGTGATATGTGTATCTATCTATCTCCTCTCTCTCTCTCTCTCTCTCTCTCCATATATATATATATATATAGCAAGGTACTACTAGGCTCCTACCTCCTGGTCCCTACTTCAGAGACACCTGCAATAATAAGAGAATTGAAGCTATCATTTTCAAGTGCATTGCAGATTGCATAGTGTATTGGAAAAAGTAGAAAGACTTGCCCTTGTCCCAGTGAAAGTTCTGTCACTTTTTCATTTTGTGTTTTTAGCCAAGTTACTAACTTCTCAGGCTCTTTTTCCTCCAATGTAAACGGGAACATTATATGATTTCTAAGGTTGCCTTCTGTCTTATTTCAGGTTCCCATAAAGGTAGAACTTAAGACCAGGGCTAAGGAGCAAATAGTTTGGGGGCTAAGAAAATAAAATTTTAACTATGAATATATAGCTGAATATAAAATAAACAGAGTTTCAACTATCATAAACTAATGGCTATGAAGGGTTTGACCTGCTAGATAATGGCTGCATCTAAAGAACTGCTTTCAGTATATCAAAACAAAAGAAATATGCAGGGAATATTTAACATTCTGAAAAAGGTATTGGAAATAGGATAGTTGGGAAAAGAGTGTGGGTATATGTGGAAGAAAGCTTTCTTATCAATTTGATTCATAGCCCAAATTTTATAAACACAATGTATCAGTTTCCACTATTCTTTTTCCTGCCCCCTGCCCCAAGATTTTGATAATATGTTTTACCACTCTGACCAGTTATTCTCTTGGTTCTTTTACATTTCTGAAAATTTCATGTTCATCCTTATCCAAGCCATCCTAAGTCTTTATTCCTTATATTCACTTCAGTTCTCTTTAGCTTCAGATGTTTTCTCACCCATGATCATAGTGGGGAATCTCAGGAGGAAATAAGGAAATGGCAATATGAATATGGTAGAAAAAAAAGGAAAAGGAGGCAGAGGCAAAGGAGTTGTGCAATCATTTCAAAATATGCAGCATATTTTGGAGGTTTATTCCATGGTAGGCAGAGAATGTAATATAAGTAAATATGATAATATGCAAATACATTTTGTAAGAAAAAAATCTAGAAGACTCAAATGAGATAATGCATCTGAAAATATTAGGAACTCAAGATTTTCATAAAATGTATTCTATATTATTAAAAATAAGTGTGGCATTCTATACTAAAACTATTTTTAATTATCTATACAAGGAAATTTCAGTTAGATACATGTAGAATAGTGTGACTGTAAAAACAGAAATCTACTAAAAACAAATATTTAATGCATGAGTCACATGGCGTAGCTACAAAATTAATAAGACTGTTTTAAGGCACATATCTGAAGTTAATGTTTGGGACATTTCAAAATGGAGTCATCATTAGTGGCTACTTCATTGATGCTATTTTCATCAAATTTTCCTTGGAACTCTTCCATTTGTATTGACTCCTAAAGTTAATATGCCACACAAAAACTTTAATCCCATTATTTAAATTTTCCTAAATATTTTGCTATTCTTTCTTATGCTAATATTCCTGTATAAAATAGCCACTTACTTTTACTAGGGTTTTTCATACTCAAGATACAATTAAAAATATATTATGTATATATTGCATATATTATAGTAATTTATATATGAAATGCAAAATACACCGACTTTTTTTTTATATAGTGTGAGATACGAGTTAAGGTTTTTTTTTTACATGTGGATGTTCAGTTGCAAAATTGTTTCCATTTGCAGAAAAGACGATTCTTTCCTCTATTGAACTGCCTTTGAAAATTCTTTTCTGAAAATCCATATATAGGTAGATCTAGCTTTGGATCCTCTTTTCTGTTCCACTGACTTATCTGCTTCTCCTTTCTCCAATACCTCACTGTCCTGTTTACTGTAGCTTCATAGTAAGATGTGAAATCAGCTAAAGTCACTAACTTTAATTGATGTTTCAATCTTTAGAGCATTTCCATGTTTCAGCACATAAATGCAAAAAAAAAAGGTATTAGACATTTTTGTATACATTTTTGTTCAAAGGACATGGTTACTGTCAGAATATGTATGTTTAGAAATGTTATAATTAAAGGTAACTGTTAATTCTGTTAAAAACATTATACAATTATTTGTCTTGATAGGAGTGAGAAACTTTCAAATATGTATCGCTGTTAAATTTTATGGTACTTTTCTCTCACATGAGCAAAGCACTCTAATTTATTTTCAGGTTTCCTTTACCTTTAATATTCATATCCATTATTTTCACTTCACTTTTTATTTCAAATACACATCTATAGAGTCACACCTAGTTTTTCTTTTCTATTGTACTCATTATTAAATGCCTCATTTTCAGAATTGTGCAATTTCTACTCCCCTTCATTAAGATATCACTTGTACATCTGCTAACTCTTACATGCTCCAAAGGCTGAGGAAGAATAAATATCTTCTGAGGCAAAAGGAAGATGATTGAAATAAGAAAAATGATAGAATTTCTTATATTAAAGTAAAATGAATAAAATGAAATTTAATTATGACTGTTAAATTTATGTGAGAAGAATAAAATTGACTATTGCATGCATTGTATAACACAGAAAGAAATATACAGTCATTGCATTTGTGTTAATCATTTATTTAGATTGTTCTTTTCAGCAAATATGTTACAATCAATATATTCAACTTTTCCAGTTGCCTTATCTCTAGCAATGATTTTTTTCCTTTTAAAAAGAATTTATGGAACTTCTGAGAATGTGGCAGAGTAGGGAGCAGCAGAGCTCTCTCCTCCAACAAAAACACCTAGAGGACAGGCTTAAACTGTTTGAAACAGTGGTTCTAGGGCTCCAGAGACCAGGGGAATACTGTGCAGCATCCAGGGAAGAACAGGACAAAGACACTGAGGAACTGCAGTGAGTGACTCAATTGGCCATGGAATTTGGCACCCATCCTCCATCCTAGAGGCAAGCAGCTTTTGGTAAGTTGGGAATCTTCCTGGAAGGATGCTGTGGACTGGGAGGGTTAGGAAGCCATCCTCTCCAGTAACAGAAGTTCTAATCCAGTTGTTTGGCTGGATCCAGCAAATTTCGATCCCTGAGTCCTGTGAATTTGGCCATTTCTGGACAGGTGGCCACCACACCACTGTTAAAACCTATATCAGAAGCAGAGCAGACAGATGACTTAAAGTACCCTGGTTTGTAGGGCTGAAGGGAATAGGATGCTAAAGTGTACCATCTTCTGGTAAGGTTAAGAAAGTGCAGTCTTGGGTAGCTGCTTTCCTGATCCTCTCCCCAGGGCCCTTTGGAACTGATCTGCACTCCCTCCATGGGTCCCTGGCTCTACTGTGGCTAAGAAACACTGACAAACCACATGGCTAGGAAACACCAACAAACCAAATGTCAAAGAAAAGCTTTAACATTAACACAATTGTGTTAGTTAGATTCACTTGTCAACTTGGCCAGGTGAGCATACCTAGTTCTGTTGCTGCGGACACAAGCCAATGGTACTTGAACCTCATCTGTTGCTAATTACATCTGCAGTCGGCTAGGAGGCATGTCTGCTGCAATGAGTGACGTTTGACTTAACTGGCTGGTGCTTAAATGAGAGAGCACAACGTAGCACAGCCAAGCAGCT
>PVIY010014216.1:0-57068 GCA_004026745.1 Myrmecophaga tridactyla | reverse complement strand
CGAAATCTACCATTGTAGGTTTCCATTGTTTTTTTCATCTCTTCTACTGTGTCTTTCATTCCCATAAGTTCTGTGATTTGTTTTTTCAGACTTTCAGTTTCTTCTTTTTGTTCTTTCCTTGCCTTCTTTATATCCTCCCTCAATTCATTGATTTGGTTTTTGATGAGGTTTTCCATGTCTGTTCGTACATTCTGAATTGATTGTTTCAGCACCTGTATGTCATTTGAATTGTTGGTTTTTTCCTTTGACTGGGCCATATCTTCAATTTTTCTAGTGTGATTTGTTATTTTTTGCTGGTGTCTAGGCATTTAATTACCTTAATTAGTTTATTCTGGGGATTGCTTTCACTTCTTTTATCTAGGATTTTCTTGCTGGATGAATTTGTTGTCTATCTGTTCTTTGACATTCCGTTCAGCTTTATCTGGACCTTTAGCTTAAGTTTTGTTTAACAGAGGAGAAATTTTCAGTTCTTGTTTTCTTGTTTCTTGCCCTGCTTGTGTGGTGCCTTTCCCCCCACCACACACACTTAGGTGGGTCTACTTAGATATTATAGACCCCAGCCAGATTTTCCCAGACCAAACTGGCCTCCTATCCGGAGGAAAGAGTCACCTGCATCAGTTTTCCCTGAGGGTGAGACCCAGCAGGTTGAAAGACTTTCCTGTGAAGTCTCTGGACTCTGTTTTTCTTATCCTGCCCTGTGTGTGGCGCTTGTCTGACTGCAGGTCCCACCAGCATAAGATAATGTGGTACCTTTAACTTTGGCAGACTCTCCCTGCTGGGGGCGTGGTGGAGACAGAGGAGAGGTTGTAGGCTGGTTTTAATGGCTTCAAATTACCAAGCCCTGGGGTCTGAATTTCTTGAGGGAGGGATTCCACCTGAGTTGGGCTTCACCCCTCCCCTGGGGAAGGCACAGGCTCCAGACAAGCCCCCAAAAGAGCTCACTTCTGCCTATGCCTGAGGCAGTTGCAGCCTGAAAAGTCCTGCCGCTGTATCCAGAGGCAGTCAAGCCTTTGTAGATACACAGCCACAAAAACCTCTGTTTCCTTCTTTTTTTTTCCCCCTTTTTCTGTCAGTCCTGCCCCCTTGGCGCTGGCGCAAAAATGAGCAACGTCCACTTTGACCAGATTCACCTAAGCTGGGGGCCTATTTTTAGTAGTCAGAATTTGTTAATTAGTTCCACAGTTGGCATTTGATTGTGCCCAGTCCCTGCTGCTGGTAAAGTCCTTTCCTTTCCCCTCTGGGAAGCGGCCTGTGGGGGAGGGGCGCTGGCCGCCACAGCTTTGGGAACTCACGGTTCTGGGGGGTGCTCGCAGCCAGTCCGGCTGGTCCAGACTGGGGTATGCTGTGTGTCTGGTCACTGACGTGGCCCCAGAAGCTGTTCTGTACTGTTTCTGGTTATTTAGTAGTTGTTCTGGAGGACGAACTAAAACGCGCATGTTGTTAAGCTGCCATCTTGACCTGGAAGAAGGAGAAAGTTTTATAACCTTATTTTATGGAAAATAATCATAAGTCTTGAGGAGAAATGAACATCAACCCAGAATCATAGGTGCTCAACACTGGGCAGCGGGAGGAATGGGGAGTTATTGCTGAATGAGAACGAGCTTTGGCTTTGGGTGATGCAAATAGTCTGGAAAGAGATAGTGGTGAAAGTTACACAGTATTGCCAGTGTACTTAATGTCAGAGAATTGTCCACTTCAAATGGTTAAAATGAATTGTAGGTTACATAAATTTTATGACAACTAAAAATAAATTAATAATAATAATAAAATTTTAAAAGCTTAAGATAACACCAGTGTGCAGGAATGACTTCCAGAAATCTGAAGCCCAAATAGGAGCTGTTTAAAGGCATGGAAGCCTAGAGCTGGCCGTCCTGGTGTTCCTCTCACACAGCTTAATTCTCACGAGGGGTCCTGGGTGACTTCACATAACCCAATTCATATGAAGACAGTGTCTGCAGGGCCCAAGGGAGCACTGACAGAGCCACCTGCCCACCGCAGCCCTCCCAGAAGGTGCTGAGAATCCAGCCGCAGCCTCTCAGAGGCCCCTAAGAGCGCCTGGAAGCTGCAATGAGCTGCCGTCCTCCTCCCTCGCCCCCCCTCCACAGCAGCACACCAGCCCCCTGCTCAGAGCCTGTATAATTTCATGCTTCCTAATTTCTGAGAATAGTGAATCAATCTCCCCTCCTGTTTGCCTAGAAGAAGAGCTTATTTAGATAAAAGCCTCGAGGGAAACAGTCATAGAAAATCACTTAAGAAAACAAGAGATTGTAAATGAATGCTCAGTGTGTGTTGCTGTGGAACGATTTGCAGTCTGCATGGGGCACTCTGAGGCTGGGAGAAGCTATCCAGAAGAGTGAGCAAGCATATGCCACTGATCATTCTGGAAAGGAACCCCTCTCATCCCAAGGCACTGGATATCAAAGAGAAGCGGCAAACCCTCTTTGGCAGGGGAAGGGGTCTAGGGTCAGGGTGAAGGAAGGCTTCCCACCTCTCACTTCAGAATGAGTAAGACAAAGTTGTTTCTATGTCACTGTCAGACTGCACCCATATTTGGGGGTTCAGAGCACCGCAGCTGGTGGGACCTTCCCCAGGACACCCTACCCAGAACCCTGTACCTAGTAGAGGTATCAGACTGACAACAAAGTGCTCACTTTAAGGGACAAAGGGCACTGGGGTTGAGAATGTGGGGGGGGGCCCACGACAAGCGTAGCCTCAGGAGAGTGAGTGGTTTGGCTTCCAACTGCTGCAGAGGAGGAGGGCAAGACCCAAAATAGCCAACCCTAGGGAGCCCCTGGGGCTCCCAAGAAGATTTGCCTTCCAGTCAAGCAGTTTTCTTTTTTACATAAAGGAAAGGGAGCAAAAAGACCATGAATGTTGGCTGGCTTCCCAGAATAGAGGCTACAGGGAAAGTAGAACAGCTGCTCATTCCGTTCAGTGGGTCTTGCAAGGGCAGATCAGCAGAGACAACAGAGGGGAGAGCGGGAAGCACCCGGGCTCTGGTGCCTCAGGGTTGCCCCTCATTCTGCCACAAGCACCCCATACACACTCCACCCTACCCTACCCGGTCAAGGCTCAGCGCAAGTGTGGCGGGAGGAAAAGGAGCCCTGGATCAGGAATTTAAGTTTTGGCCGGACCTAACTAGCTTCATTGCATGTCTGCAAATCGTGGGCTCGTGGCACCCCAGGGTTCATGTGGACGCTCTGGCCCCTGAGGGGTGAATCAGATGGGCTGCGCTTCCCATCCTGAGCCCTCCGCATTGCCATCCTCCTGGCTTCCACATCAGACTCTCTACTGGACTCTAAAATACCTACAGGTTCCCCTTTTTTCATGCGCTTTAGGGTTGCCCCTAACCCACCTCGGGGCTGAGACCTTGTCTTCTGTGCATTTCATAGTCCCGACAGTTTGGGGGACATAGCAGATACTTAGGAAGTATTTATTGCCTGGTTGATAATGAGCCCTGTCAGAGCCTGTGATTTGGGGTCCAACAAATCTAGGTTCCAATTCTGGTTCCCTGGCTTAGATAAATGCCTCACCCTCTCTGAGGCTCAGCTTTCTTGGATAAAATATATGGCTAATTCTTCACAGAGCTGATGGGAAGGTTAAATGAAGTAGCATATGGCAAGCAGGAGGGGGCTCAGGAAACGAACGTTCCCTTTTTCCAAGAAACTGAAATCCTCGATCATCTCCCTCTAAAGAGGATAAGGAACCAGTTGGGCCTGTCAGGGCAGGGGCCTTGTGGGTTTTAGTGTCACATCTGTCGCTGTGGTGGGCAAATGGCACCTCCGCTGGGTGCCACACTTGTCTGGGGGAGAGGCCTTGTGCTGTGGCTGCTCTGCCGACAGGGGTGATGTGTGCAGCACAGCCCCATTTAAAAAGCAGCAGCATGAGCCCCGTGCCTGCTGGAAGGGCCTCCGTGCAACCCAGCCCTAACACATCTGCTCTGTCTGAAGTTCATCCAGCTCCTCCCAGTTCCCCAGCTGCTCACCTGCAGTGGGGGGCAGGGGCGGGTGGTGGAGGATATAGTGGAACATATCGCCACGGAAACCTTTAATAGAATAAATTAAACTTTGATTTTCTTATGGAATAGTATTTCTGGAACAGACGGGAGGTCTTTAATTCGCATAGGGTGTTCTGGTGAGAGGGAATTTTAACTCCTGATGGACCTAAATCTTTCTGGTGGGACTACCTGTGTTTCAGTCATGGCAAAAATGGGGAGTGTACATCCACAAATCTGGGAGGCAGGAGGAAAGACATTCTTGGCCACATTTTACAAAGGCCCAGAGACACTGAGCAACTTGCCCAGGTCACGCACCTTATAACTGGAAAAACTCATTCCCCTGGCATTGATTCGTGCTCTTCCTCCTTCAGGCCAGGGAAGGGTGAAAGTCATTGCTCAACCTCATATATTGACCTTTGGCAAGACATTTTGTACATACATGCACAAACATACATGTACATATGTATTCACATATGCACAGATAATCTGTTTCTTTCCTGGGACAAGTTCCTGTTACTATGGGTAGGGAAGGGACATGGAGAGGACCCTCCCCGCATGCTGCAGACCCCACTCTGGGGGGAAAAGTACTGTATGCAGATGACTTTCCTGAACCCTGAGATAACTGTTAATCCTGTCCCACACATATTCACATTAACCTGGGAGACCCAGGTCTCACCCTAGGCTCTGCTTTATTGAGGTCCTAGGCAGTGAAAACACAGAAGGCATTGCTGGCCAGTGCTTTATTTCAGGTTGGTGCCAATGAGGGCTTGAGCCTGGGCAGGGTAGGACCAAGAACCCTATAAACCACATCCCTGGAAGGGGCTGTGACAGGGCTAAAAGTCCACCCCAGGCTGCTGCTGCCAGGACCAGGTTAGATGGGGGTGGGGGGGTTAGGCAAGGAGTTTTGCACAGATGTGGACCGGTGATCAACTCGGACACCCCCTGAACAGTTCTTCCATCACCCTCATGGTCCAGAGGCCATGCACCCTGTCTGCACTGTATGTATGCACAGTGTCCACTGAATGAGTTCTGAGAAGTTGGAAAGCTTATTGCTTAGTGACTACAGACACCAGAGCCCCTACGGTTTTGGATTTAAATCCTGACTCCATTCTTACCAAGTAGGTAATCCCAGGCAATTCATCCCTCCCTGTGTGTGAGGTTCCTCATCTGTAAAGCTGGGATAATAATAATACCTACCATATTGGTTATTATACAATTGAATGAGATAATACATCTAAAGCATTGAATGCAATGCCTGGCAAAGAGTAATAGCTCAATCCATGTTCATTATTCCTCAATAGTCAATGAAATGAACTATTTTTATAGCTGTAGGCTCATGCAAGTAGAAGTTATCTGTATTATTAATCACTCAGTATATCATATATTTCACTTTTAATTTTGTTTATTTCCTAGCTCCCCAGTTAGAATAGGAACTCCATGAGGGCAAGGATGTGTGACTATTTTGTTCATTGATGTAACCCCAGTATCTAGAAGAGTGTCTGGAGCATAGGGAGAGCTTGATTGGTTGGATGAAGGAGGGTCTCCTTTGAAATTCAATTGATAAGGACTGTACAGGGGAAGTCACTGCAGATCAAAGCCCTGCCCTGCCTGCTGTTTTTATAAAGGCCATGATAAAAAATGGGAAGTTTGTGGCCTGGCATGAGACATAAACATGCAGGGATGCAAAGGAAGGGGAGGAGCAGTGAACCAAATTTTTTACTGCAGAGTAACTAGGAAAATGGACCGGGACCAGGGCATTTCCTCAGTCACATCGGATCAGTGGTTTGACTAATGAGGCCAGTTGGGGACTTGTACCCAAACCCCACTTAGTGATTGTCATTCGGACATATAATTCTACAAGAGTCCACCATATGCTAAACTGCATTGAGGTCTCATTCCAAGTATGGGTTCAGTCATTTCAGGTATTCTTTGGCTGCTTGCTTAGAATTTTAAAACCAATCAAGAAAGATTTATGAACCAGGTAAGCACCACAGGAAGAGTGCAAGCAAAACTCCGGAAGTGAGCAGACCAAGCAAGTTGCCCAGTTAGGAATGGAGCTTTCCAAGGCTGCTCCTGCCTGTGCCTACTGCTTGTCCCACATGGCTGCAGCCTTAGCCAATGGCATGGCACTGCCACCCACAGTCAACTAAGGGAGCCCCTCTTTTACCTGAACTTGGTCTCAAAGTTGCTGTCAGTCATATTTATCTCATTGTCAATTGTGTTCTCTGAGGAATACTTGGGTTTGTGAAGAAAGAGACTTGATAGGGTCCTTATAGCCCAGTTGGCCAGGCTGAGACCCAGGAGAGTTGCCAAGGGAGACTTTGAGACAGAAAGGAAAAGGGCAAGGGTCCAAGGGTCCAGGTGGGAAGACACTTGGGGGAAAGAAAAAGCAGAGGCTATGCCGAATCTAACAGGCCAGACCTCCCAGGGAAAGTCCCAAGATTGCTGAACACTGTCCAAGAAGAGATCCCCAGGCCCAGGGAGGGTCCCGAGTTCCTGCACTAGAGGAGATGTTTCTCACTGTGGTCTTATTTTATGTTTTCCTGGATACAATGAGGTGAGCATCTTCAAATGCTTATTGGCCCTATGAGCTCCTCCTCTGTAAAATACTTATTCCTATTTTGTGCCCATTTTTCTACTGAATTCTTTGTCTATTTTCCACTATCATCCTTCCAGGAGTCCTCAGATCTTGGTGTAACTGTGATTCTGATATTTCATCACTTTTGTGTTGCACTCGTCTTTCTCCAGATTGTGGCTTGCCTCTTTAGTTGCTTTATGTTCCCTGTGCTGACCTAACGTTCTAAAATGTGATGTAGTAGAAATTATTGATCTTTTATTTTATGGTACTTCTTTGTATCTTGTTTAAGGAATTCTTTCCTGTCCCAAGGTTAAAGAGATGCTCACTTATTCCTCAGGAACCTGTGCCTCCAGGCAGGGACGGGCAGGCTCTGAACTCACCATGTAAGCCTCAGGGCGCCATTCCTGTAAAGCCACCCAACCATGGGCTAAGCCCTGGCCACTAGCTCCTGGGGCTGCTGCTTCTGTACTACCCTCTACCCCTGCTCTGGGGTAGTTCAAAAGTTGTCAGTGACCTGAGGCCACAGAGCTCCACATGCAGGTAGAGGCAACACATCCAGACAGCTTTGAGGGCCCAGAATGCTGCATCCAACGTGAAACGCTGTGATCAGCAGCAGGGCTGCCTGCTCACCACATGCCTGGATCTGCCAGGGACCATCTCACAGCTAGTGACAAACCCTGCTGTCAGGCTCACAAAGCGGGGCTTTGTGAGCCTTGTCAGCCTGCTCCTCCCAGGGCAGGGCTCCAGGCTGGGCTGGTCAGCCCAGGCCACCGCAGACAATGGAGCCACAGTCGGGGCTGGGCTAGCAGTGGAGGTCAGCGTGGAGAGAGCAAAGAGAAGCAAGCTCCCTGGTAGAAGCCAGGTCCACACCCACCATCGTGGCCCGAGGAGGGAGGGTAGGGCAGGGTGTGAATCCACACAGTAAACTGGGCAACTTGATTCTTGTGAAGTCTGGCCAGCACCCAAGCAGGCTGCGCAGACACCCGCCCGGGCCTGATTTTCCTGTTCTCAGACTCCCACGGCTGCCAGGAGGCACTTGATAAATATTTAACAGCTCTGGCCTCTGGGCCCATGTCTGGAGAATGTTCTTAGGTAGCGAACTGAAGAAAAGCTGAGAAGAGGCCTTTAAAAGAACACAGATCCGTGGCCTCTCCTTCCTGCCGGCAGTTTGGGCTTTAAAGAGTTCCCCTGGGGGCTCCATCCACCCACAGGTGTACCCACCTCAGGCTGCTGCTGGGTTCTCGGCCCAGCTCTCTGGGAGGAAGGAGGGGGGAGGCTCGATAGAGCGGTAGGAATGAGAAGGGACACTGGTGAATGTGGTATATGTTGGGATTTTAAAATACCAAAACCAAATAGACAGTAGCTAGGCCTTTTTTTTTTTTTTTCAAAAGGTACTGAATTAAAAATTTGCATCTTCTTCAGAGGGCCTAGACTCGTCTCGGTCTGCAGTTCCACTTGAGCAGCCGCACAGGCTGGGGTCTTCCTTCTGCCTTCATGCTTGGCTCGCTGCCAGCTGTGGCAGCTCGTCTACACACCAGGCCCCTCTTCACCTGTCGGCTATGAGGCTGCTCCCCCTCCCGCGCCCCACAGGCCACGGCTTCAGCTATTTTGAGTATAAAGTTTCCTGTTTCAGCTCAAGATATTTCACAAAAACCCCCGTATTATTTTAGACTTACATTGCACCTCCAGTGGTTGAGAAACAACATAATGATCAAAAGTGACTGTGAATTCAGTTACCACATCAAAGGAAACCATATTTTACTTATCCCAGGAGTATGTGGGCACCTTTGAAAAATAGCAGTGCATGAATATGCAAGATACATTATTTATTCAGCCTAAAGACAGTGGAGAGTATGTGTGTGAGACCGCAGGCCCCTCGCAAATGCTTTCTTGAAGTGAAACCCCAGTGTTCTCAGGCTCAGCATACAAGGCGCTCTCTAGGTTCCTCTACCGTGACCACAGAGAGCTCCAGGGCACTTGGTGATAATGGTGATTTGGCCCAAGCAGCTTGCAGCTGAGCAAGTTCTTGACAATTCTGGCCTTGGTTGAGGGACTGGTTTAGAGTCAGAAGTTCTTTACATGTAGGTCATAGACTCCTTGGAGTGACAATTTAGCAATTTCCCCTGAAAAGTGCATTTGCAATTCAGGGGATCCCCAGAGCGCTGAAGTCCAACCATAGGCATCATGGACGCCACAGTGCAGCCTCCTGGATTGAAAGATCTCAAAGGTTGTTCCAATTCTAAGAGTCTGTGGTTTATGATTTGTTTAGAGCCTGCTGGACTTTGATTCTGTGGCAGAGACTTTGGGTGGCGGTGGGGAGAGTGAAAGGATGAGTCTTCTGCTCCTAAACCACTAGCATATGTGGTCAATGTAAAGAGTGTCGTGGTGCCACCTTGTGCTTCTGAACTGAAATTGCACCTTTTCTGGGGCAAAGCCAAGTCCCTTCATTATCTGCTTCACCCTCCATAACTCTCTGACTTAATTTCCTGCACTCCTCCACTTGCTTACTCTGGTACAGCCAACTGGACTCCTTACATTCCTGCCTCAGGGCCTTTGCACTGGCTCTTCCCTCTGCCCTGGAGGTCTTGTTTTGAAGCTGCATATACAAGTGCAGTTTATACAATTGACTGAAAAAAAATTTTTTTGTTTTGCATGGGCAGGTGCCAGGAACCAGACCCGGCAAGGCATGCGAGAACTCTGCCTGCCGAGCCACCGTGGCCCTCCCTACTGAAAAAATTTTTAATAAAAATGTTTTTGTTCTCATTTGCCTAGCATTAGGAAAATATCAGATGACTACATTAAGGATTTTTTAAATCTCAGGGTGACTAGGGGAGAGGTTATAAAGATTATAGAGGGTATATTAGTCACTTTTCTCTAAGTTTAGCTGCAGTAGCAGCACCCTCAAAACCTGAATGGCTAACAGCAAACAAAGTATTTATTGCTCAAGTACTTGTTTGCCATTGGTCAACTGCGGCTCTGCTGCGTCTTTGGAGGATTGAGGGTTCAGGAGAAGCCGCTGCCCAGTACATGCTGTTCTTTGGGTAGAAACAAAAAAAAAGCAACTGTTGGCTCTTAAAGCTCCTTCTCAGGTGTGGCCTGTGTCACCTTTCCTCCCATTTCATTGGCTAACTCAAGCTACATAGACAAGCCTAATGTAAATGGAGTGGGGACACACAATCCTTTATAGAAGTAGGGAGTAAATAATTGGAGATAATCTTTCATGGAATGGGAGAGTTACCATAGCTATCAGATAAGGTGGACCTACCAAACCAGGCCTTCCCAAGTGACATGCCACGAAATGTACCCATCTTATCTTTAAGTAGACTTCAGTTACTCTTCCTTGTTTTTGAAGTTAGGCTGTGCTTCATAAGGAAGCAAAAGATGGGGCAGAAGAGCACTTCAGTGGAAAAAAAAAATCTCAAGGAGGTCTAGAGATAGATTATACCATCAGAAAAAGCAGAGGAGGCAATGAATCTGCTGAGCAGTCTTCCTCCTTTTACACCTTTCCAGGAAAAGGGTACCCTGAACAAAAGAGCCAGGAGTCCCTTGCTTCCCTCACATTAACAGGCTAAAGGGTTACAGAGCGGATGACTCCTCCAGCTATAGAGTAGAACAGAAACTGTCATTTCCCCCAGACAGGAATGGGCTGCAGTCAGGGTGCGATGGAGAGGCTCTCGCCAGGGCACTGAGCCATTTGATGCCAGCCCCGGGCCCAAACTCCTCAATCCACCTCCTACCTGGACTCAGAAGTTTCCAAGATTGCACAGCTCCAGAACCTTTCTTCTCTAGCTGCCACAAGAGGGAGTAAGAGGGCTTCTGGGTAGCTTTGGAAGGCTTCAAGCCAAGGCAAAGGCGTAAAGGATGATTCATGAGAGAATCAGAGGAGGTAGGAGGTTAAAAGAGGGGCCTGTGGACCATAAGTGGGGTGTGGCAACTCACTCCAAACCCCCCTCCTTCCGTCTTTTAGCTCTGAACAACCGAGGCCAGTGCAGCGGTTCCTTCCTTGAAGGAAAGGCCTCAGCCTGGAGTTACCCCTAAACCTCATCTGAGCTTCTTCCAAGAGCACAATGGACATTTAAAAGGCCCACCTGGAAAACCAGTGGGTAATTGGTATCCTCCCCTAGAAAGATCTCTTTTCTCAGCCACAAGAAAACAAGTTTCAAAGTTGATTGAGAAAAGGGGGTGGGGTGCAGATATGGAAAGAATGAGGAGAGAACAGATGGTGCCTGCTAAAGCGACCAGATTTTTTTTCCCCAGTTAATCTGGGAATGACCTAATTTACATAGTGTTTGCATAAATTTCCATTTCAAATTAAAGCTGTCCTAACTTCAAGTATACAGGAGAAAATAAATGAGATCAGGCAATCTACTGTAATTGAGCTCAAGCTGGTCAGGGCGGACTTCTGTGAAATGCAGGTCAGGTTTTTAAACCCAGGCACAGGAGAGGGGAGGAAGTTGGTCCATCATCTATTGGGAAGAGGGAAACTGGAGAAACACTGTCTACTACTCAAATTAGAAAAAGTTATCACTAGGGGTGAGGTGGGAGTGGGCTGGGGCCAAGGACCAGAAGCCAAAAGTGTAGGAAGAGAAGGAAACGCAACCTCTCCTGTACTCCACTCCTTCCATGGTGAGGCCTTCTTAGGGGTGGAACAGAAAAAGCAGGACTGTCGCCTGAAGTCAGAGTAGACTAGCTGGCATGCCACAGAGCAAGATAGAAGGCTAGCATTGGCCCAGCCTCTACCAGGCACAGCAGACTGGGGCCCTGAGTGGAGAGTGAGGACCACTCATTCAGAACGAGACATGGGGCACACACTTGTGTGGAGGGTGGGGGTTGTTTCTACCCCATGTGGACATCTGCCAGGCTACTTAGCTCTGTATCATTCATTCTCACCCTCCAGCAAATCACATCACACACCCTCATACATACAAACATATGTGAGTGTACAGAAACAACACACCCTGAGGAGTGACAACCAGCCTGGCCTGTCCAGTCACGATCTGGTGATGGGAACTGTGGAAACCTAGTTGCGCTCAGGGAGAAACCTCAGAGTGGCTCTGGTCTACTCAAAGTCCAGGCCCTTCTCTCTGCTTCTTGGACTATTCAGATCCAGGCAAGTGGCAGAGGCAGTGATTGCTAGGGCAGGTCAGATGGGGACAGAGCCAGGGCTGGCAGCTCTATTGTGTTACCTCGTGAAGTAGTACCTACTTTGAAGGACATTCCCACCAAAATGAAGGAAGACTATTCAGTGGTCCTAGAATGCACTTGTTTCGGTGAAGGCTGAAGGGTCACGGGTGGCCTTGAACACTGCCTGTTGCGTGGCCCTCAGCTGAGATGTCCAGTGTGCTGGGCTCCAGGCCCCTGGACCCATTGATTTCTTTGTACAAAGCATCCCTCTCCGATTCCCTTCCACCCAGAAAACTGTTCAGCCTAGCAAACAGAGTGTGTGTGTGTGGGGGGGGGCAGCCTTACTCTCTAGAATGATGTTTCCCTGAAACAGTTTTGCTGAGTGTCCTTAAGGCCTCTCTGTCCCTAAAGCCAAAGCCAGAAATGCTCCCTACACCCTAACCTTCACGTCCGTAAGACAACAGTACAGAACAGCCTAGCTGCTTAATCAGGGTTGGGGAGTTCAAAGGCAGGAGGGTTAAAAAAAAAGAAAGAAAGAAAGAAGAAGACCAGGAAAAAAAGACATTCATTAATATTTCAAAAACTGTACTTTTGCCATACACTTTGCTGGGAAACAATGGCCTGGAGGTTCTATTAGCCTAAAGAAAGATGGAAACTGGCTCCGTGTCCCAGCTTGCCAAGCAATCACCCCACGCTTCCCAGCCAAGGCTTCAACAGACCTCACCAAAATGCAATCTCAAATGAAACATGCCATGGAAACTATGATGTTTATGTTTCACAAATTTGCTGGGGATAAAGGCTACTTAACAAAGGAGGACCTGAGGGTACTCATGGAAAAGGAATTCCCAGAATTTTTGAAAACTCAAAAGGACCCTATGGCTGTGGACAAAATAATGGAAAATCTGGACCAGTGTTGAGATGGCAAAGTGGGCTTCCAGAGCCTCTTTTCACTAATTGCTGGGTTCACCATTGTGTGCAATGGCTCCTTTGTAGTACACATGAAGCAGAAGTAGGCAGAATTGAGGAATTTAATCCCCCCACCCTCATAAGAATTATCCCAAGAGTCGCTTAAGGAATCTGCCCCACAGCTTCCCTCTGCATAAGGATTTCAAAACAGATCAGGTCCTTAGAAAATGTGCAAATAAAATCCAATCCCCATTTGTCAAGCAGTGGAAGAAAAGTCAATTAAATGCCAGATAAGCTTTTAATTTTTATATTGTTTGTATCCTCTTGCCCTCAATAAACCAAATTCTTTTTTAATAATAATAATAAAAAGAATGAAAAGCAAAATGGAAAGAGACTAGAGAAAAGTATCTATCAAGACAAGGAAGGAAACAAAAGAGTCAAATGGCTAAGACATTCACCAGTTACACCATCTGAGCCACTGCCCAAGTGGCCACACAGGACATGAAAGCCTGTCAAGAGTCTCTGGGCAGCTGTTGGATGGCTGCTCACCCATTCAGTCTTCTCGTTAAGATGAGTGCAGCACAAAGCAGCTGGGACCTTCTGCTGGCCAAAGAGAAGGCTTAGCCTGGAAAAAAACAGACATCTTTCTTCGGGTGGCCCTTTAAAGCTACCACACCAGCAAACTGTTTCTTTGGGGCTCACCTCATCCCCAGCATAAGAAATACCATACTTTAAGCCAGCGGTCAGCAAACTTTCTGTAAAGGGCCAGATTGTAAATGTCTCAGGTTACCATACGTAAGGTCTCACTCTGCCATTGCAGCACAAGATCAGCCACAGACAATATGTAAACAAATGAATATGGCTGAGATCCAATAAATATAGACACTGAAATTTGAATTTCATATAATTTTCACACATCATGAAATTATTCTTCTTTTCTTTCATTCTCCATGTCCCCCACCCCCACCCCGCCACACCCCATCTAAAACCATTTTTAGCTCATGAGCTATACAAACACAGGCAGTGAGGTTTGGCCAATAGGCCATACTTTACTTTAAGCAACCCCAAAAGCAGAACTCAATCTTCATAAATGCAGATTAAGGGTTGGTTGATTTGATGGTTGGAAGAATTGACCTTCATGATCTAAATAGAGGATTTCCTGCATTTCATATCAGATTTGATTGTAACTTTTTCCTGCCATGCCACAGTGTTACCTTTCTTCCTTCAGTGTTTTTCAAATTATTTGCCACCCATTAGTGGGCTATGAAATTCATGCATGATATTTTGAATAGAGTAGAGTAGAATAAAGTACTTATCAGAGTTCATTGCACATAATAAAGATTGGTAATATCTTATAAAACTTTGTGAAGTACTGGCTTGTCATGCAAAATATATTTTCTTACAATGGATCATGATCAAAAAGTTTGATGGAGTGAGTTACATTTCCATCCCTTGGGAATCGTCCCCTCTTATGAGCTGAATCGTATCCCCCAAAAAAGATATGTTCAAGTCCTAAGCTCTGGTCTCATGAATGCAACCTTATATTAAAATAGCGTCTTTGAAAATGTGATTAGTTTAGAGGAGGATAAACTGGAGTAGGGCGGGCCCTAATCCATGATGGATGTCCTTATGAGAAGGGAAGAAGAGACAGGGACAGAGAGAGGGAAGAAGGCCATGTGAAGGTGGAGGCAGAGATTGGAATTATGCTGCCTTAAACCAAGGAACGCCAAGGATGGCCAGCAAGTACCTGAAACTAGGAAGAGGCATGGAAGAATTCTATGCTACAGTTTTTTGGAGGGATTGTGGCCCCACCAACACCTTGATTTTGGGTTTCTAGTCTCCAGAATTGTGAGGCAATTAATTCCTGTTGTCTTAAACCACCCCGTTTATAGTACTGTGCTCCTGTGGGTATCTTTGTTGCAGCTGAGCCCCAGGAACTGCCGGTCAGATGCCCTCACAGTGATGTTCTGGTAGATGGGGCTCCAGTGGAGGTGAAGGTGGGGCAGGCTTCACCTCACCTGATGGTTGAAGCCCTTCATCCTCCACGCCACAACCATGCATGTCTGTATTGTTCACCCATCACCTTGTAGAGAGAGGGTCTGGAGTGTAACAGGTGTTGGATAAATGAATGACTGAATTCCAGCAGGGCTGCATGTAAGAAGGTCCTGAGATGTGAGGAAACCCAGTGAAAGAGATCTCATAGCTTCTGTTGGAACCACACACCCAGCCTACCCTTGCAAATGTTCTTTATTATGGGCCTGGTCAGAGTTTTAGGCAAGGCCCTCTCCTCTGTCCTATTTAGGTAGCAAAGGGCTTATTTTCCCTGGTACCTGAGCTACATGCAAACCTTTGGAAGAGCTCACCTTTTGCGTGAAGAGAGGGGCATGTATGTTACAAAAGGGAGAAATGCCAGTTATCCCAAAGGCTATCTGGTTTGGGAAGATATGGAACTGCATTCCAGCAACAGAGGAGAATTATCCATTTCAGTGGGACTTTGAAAGTAGTCAAACAGGTGGTGATAGGCTGAGAGCTGAGCTTGCACAACAGAGGTGGATTGAGCTGGGATGGTACCTTAGAAAAGACAAATGAAGAGGACTGTCCCCCGGGGCATCTAACAGAAGCAGCTGTACCCTTTGCCTTATGTCACCCCTTACAGAAAGAAATTCTCCTCCATGGAATGCTCTATGGAGCTCCATTAAGTTCCATGCCCTTCCCTCAACTTTGTGCCTCTGGGTGCTCTAGATGTTCCTTACAGTCCCTGGAAGTGCACTGGCCCAGGGCCTGTGGTCCCAGAAGTGCCTCTTATCTTAGGTGCAAGGGACGAGATCAGAGAACAAAGTCACTCGGCCTTTATGGTTCCAAGTGTGATGGCTAGAAGCAGTTCCCTGGACTGACCAGATACCTCATCCAGGAGTCCTGCCTGGTGGGTCCTATCTGGATTTTCTCCCCTCATGAAACAGGTATAGGTTCCATAATATCACATGGCATAGGTTAAGAAATAGGCTTTGAGGGGAAAAGGGAAAACTCGCAAAGCCAGGAGAAAGCAAGAAGAAAACAGAAGGCACGTGTGCCCCATCCTGTCATCCTACAGACAGGCGTACTGGATACTGGGCTGCAGTTTAGGTCTGTGTTCCCAGTGGAGGACCCTGCCCCCATAGCCTCCTTTCTATAAAGCAACTGCAGAAAAGCACCCTTCCCTGTGGAGAAATACACAGTCTTCTTGACTCCAGATAGAGGAGATTTGGGTATCAGCATTTGCACACTGCCTGTTAACCCTGGGGCCTTGGCATGGTTCGGGGTAGAGAGGAAGCCTCCAGCCCCACAGGAAGATGAGCTTAGGAGCTGCTCCTCCTGCTGAGAGAAGGGGTCTGGTCCCAGCAGTGCAAAGAATGCTCTCAAGGTCCCCTCCCTTTGCCCTACCGCAGGAAAAGCTGCCTGGCCCTCAGCATTTAGAAATATCTCTGGCCAGGCTTTGAACCACCAGTTGAGTGCAACCTCTCCATGTGCAAAGTCCCCCTGGGTTGTTCAAAATTTTGTAGTCTGTTGCATGAGTATGCTAATTACCTCAGTCATTAATATGTAAATTGCACGGAGAACTGAGCTCCATGACTGTCTAGAGCCTACCATTAGACCTGTGGTGGCTTCCCAATATGACCCTGGGATAGACCCCAAAGAGGAAAGTGAGAGCAGAGGCACCAAACTTTCCCTACCTACTCACAGAGACAGAGTTTTTGTTGCAGTGCTTTGTTCTGATTTTATTTTATTTAGGTGAAACAAACATATGGTACACAGATCTTTATGCATTTTAAATGCTTTTCCAACCTCTCTCTGGATATTGCACCCCTTCCCCTCTCCTGTCCTGTATTTTAATTTGAATATGAACTTGATGGACGCTAAATAAGTCAACAGAGATGCTGTTTTTAGTACAGTTGAGCAGATGTGTTTCTGAGGAATTGTGCTTGTATGAGCATCGTCACTCAAAAGGCACTTCCAGTCAGCACCCTCTCACCCAACAGAACCCCAGACAAACCACAGGCACATCCTCTCAAGATGCAAAGTACTCCCTGGAGGAGAGTGTAGGAAAGCCTCCCTTTCTCAGGGAACCCAACGTGTAAATGTCACCACATCTGGCTGCGGGATCCTACTCTTTATGAAGTTTCTTCCTCCTTCCGTTTCTCCCTCCCTTCATTACAGAACACCCTTAGCCTACCAGGCTCTGTGCTAAGGTCTCTAGGAAGCCTCAACAAGGAAGAGACAGCCCCTGGCCTCACATTGCAAACAGACCATTGCATGCTGGAAAAATAGCCTGTGCTCAACAGTTCTGATGGATTAAAATCAGGGATCAGGACTTTAAGCTCCATCCTAGCCAAGTTCCAGAGATTTCGGGGATTCTGGGAAATGTGGGACAGGCCATGAAATGTTCAGCTGAGCCTAGGTTGACGCATCCTCAGGTTTGAAGAATTCTTATCTGTATTCCGAGATTCCCAGTTTGGAACTTGCAAAGATAATGTGCTTCACAGCTTTACCAGCTCCATAGATCAATGATTTAACTAAAGCCTGACTGCGCCCAGATTAGGTCTCCTGGAGCCTGGATTTAGGGCTTGTCCTGTTTGTTAAGCCACTTTCTCAGAGCCAGATAAGGGTCACAGACCGGGTAAATCAGCAGAGTTGGCGGCTCCTCCACGATCCCCATCCCCTGCACTGTTCCTCTGCCTAGTGCCATCAAAGAGCAGCATGCCCTAAGAGAAAAAACCCTCACTGGAGAGTGGTGAGTCATTTACAGCAGTCAGTGCTCAACATACTTTCTACTTGGTGAATGGCTCAAGTCCAACTTGCCCATTTGAAGTCAGCTCTTCCTTGACTGTCTTCTCTTGAACAGAGACATTTCATCTGCAGAATCTAGAGAGGCAAAAGAAACTAAGTGGGGAGAAGGCCTCATGGTACCTGGCTATGAAGTTTCTGTAACCCTCATCTGGAAAGGCTCCAAAGTGCACAAGGCTCTGCCAGTTCTCTAGAAAAAGGTCTGTTGTCTCCCCGGGGAGATTTCCACCTAACTAGTTAAAATAGCAAATTATGTGCGTGATCTCATTTAATACACACAATGCACTGGGTCAATTTATTGTCATCATTATTCCCATTTTACACAGTAGGAAACTGAGGCTCAAAGATGTTAAATAACATACTCAAGGTCACAAAGTAAGTGACAGAGTCAGTATTTGAACCCAAGCATATCTATTATCATAGCTCACACCCTTAGCCACTAAGCTTTGCATTCTCCAGAGTGCAGCTCACCCTGGATTATTCACCTGGACTAGAGTTCATTTTTTGTCTTGAGACTCTCACTGAAGCAGGGAAGGTCAGATGAATTACTGATGGAGCAAATAAACAAACCCCAAACACGGACCACACACTGTTAGAGAAATAAGCTCCTGAGGTTTGAGAGGCTATAATGCTAGGATTCTAGGAGCCTTTACATATAAAAAGGAGTTAAACTTTAGTTTAACTCTAGGCCTCAGCAGAAGTCAATCCAGGAGAAGATGTAGCTTCCCAAGCTTAATATTCTGGCCCAACTGGGGACAATACCAGAATATTCAACCCAGGTAAAGGGAAATTCCAGTTGCAGTAGGAACTCCTGGTGCATCCTGCCTCCTCTCCAGATGCCTACCCCTGCCAACGCTGTAGTTATGGATTTTATTTTATTAAGAAAGGAGTCATCTGGGTCTTTCAATTCACTAAAAGATCACAGAGCTAGTTAATGGTAAAGCTTCAGTATGCATGGCTGGTCTGAGTCCATCTTCCCGGGTTTGAACCTGTTGGTTGCTGTGCCTGCATTTTGGATTGAAGCTAGACAGTCTGAAGTTAGCCTTATATGAGGGTTAGGGCAACACTACTGAACAAACTAGAAGAAGCTGGATGCCACCATGTCAGTATTTCATAGCCCTGCCCGCTGTCTTGACATAGATGGGCAGTTGTGGGGGATATGTGCATGTGTCTGGCTTGGGGAAAGGAGTAGGGAAAGCTCAGGTCTCGAAAGGCCTCGATACCCCACGATAAAGTCTGCAGCTGATTGCTATATGTCTGGGTGCTCTTTCCTTACAATCCTTCTGAAAACTGAGCCTTCTGTTCATAGGGGGATAAAGTTCAATAACTTTCTCAGAGACAGTGTGATGCAGCTAGTATAGAGACATTGCAGGTGAAGCCAGCCCTTGACAATTACAATTACTGATGCCGGACAAAGGCAGTGGACTCTCAGCTGGGTATGCTCAGATGACAAATTCCTGAGACACAAGGGTTTCAAAGAGAGAAAGTTTATTGCTAAGCATGAAGCAGGAGATCAGATGGCCTATTGGCCCAAAAATCTTTCTTCCCAAACTGCAGTTATTCTGATAGTTTTATAGAATGAAAAGGTGAGCAAGTTTTAGGATAATGAGCACAATGGCCCCAGATGATATAATTAAAGGTGATCTAATTATTGAGCATGCACAGACTGAGTACATGCTTAGTCACAAAACTCATGTAAGAAAATGGTGGCCTTAATATGATGATGGGTATAATTTTTAGTATGATAATGAGGTATAAAACACTTACAGGTGAAAGTCTAACTAAGCTACTGCGCACGTCAGGCAGACCCATTTTGGTTAGATCCAGCTTCGGTTATCAAGATGACTTTTGAATTGTGATGGGTTAGTTCTGGGCTGACTCAATGCCCTTCATTGATACACATTTGGGGCTGTCTTTAGTGATCATAAGACTCCAAAGTTGGAAAACTGGATAAAATGGCTGGCAGTGTGTGTCATTCACAGGTGGGTGCCACATTATGCTCAAAAGAATGTAACTTTTGTTACAACTGAGGGCACATATTGTTACACAAGTGTTTGTCAGACAGGCTGTTGAGAGGAGCACTTGATGTAGAGTGGGAAGTAATCTGATGTACACTGGAAGGGAGAGGCAGAGTGTACTGACAAGCATGTGCCAACGGAGCTGTGTGTTTCCCAGAGAGTGTGAAAACTTTGCTTCCCAAGTAAAGAAGAGAGAACAATTGGGGCCGTAAACAGTTATCCTCAAATAAAGAGATGGGCTTGAACCAAGTAAATAGTATGATAAGTAGGAATATAATTTAATCTCTTTAAGGGTATGTCAAAAATTCCAGTATTTGAACATGTGCCATTGTATTAGTGGGGAACCTTTTGATTTTGAGTGAAAGAAATTCAGCTCATCTTTGCCTAAGAAGCCATTTGATGGTTCATGTGATTGAAAAAAATCTATCAATAGAACGAACTTCAGTCATCACTGGGTCGAAATGCTAGTTATTATCAGGAATTAGTGTTGATCTCTTACCATGCTTTCCTTTGACTTACCTTTACGCTTTGGGTGGCAGGAGCTTCCCACACTTGGCAAGGCGGCCACCATCAGCTTCATGCACCATGCTTACCTGCCACCGGCTTAGCCTCAGCAGTAAAAGAGTGTCCCCAGGAATAGCTCTCATTGGGCCAATTTGGAACGTATATACATCCCTGAACCAATCACTGGAGGCAGGGAAAAGCAGCTTGGCCTGGCCTGGGTCATATATCCAGCTCTGCATCTAGGATGTGAGGTCAGCCCCACAGGACACAGGCCTAAGAGCAGACAATGGTTGTTAGCAGAAGGATGCCAGGAAGACAGAAACAACAGATATTTACCTCAACCCCTCCAAAAAAAATGTTGAGAGCAACCTCTCTGGAGCAAAGAGCCTTGAACTTCTGACAATGACTTCCTGTACCTGCTTTGAAAGACAAATGACTTTCTGTTACAGCTTTATCGATCAGGGTTCTTATTACAGGCAGAATAACTAACTGACTAACACACTCTGGCTTGCTTAAACAGAAAAATAATTTATTAACGGAAATTAGAGACTCACAGCATCTCTGGCAGGGTCAGAGAATGGGGTTTAAGGATTCACAGTTATGAACAACACCCAAATCCCCTCTGGTCTGGTCACACTGCTTTTGGCTCATGTATTGCATGCACCTCTGCCTCCACTGCCTCCAGGGACTTGATATCCCTCTTCCAAGCTCTGCCCCCAACACCAAGATGCAATCCCATGCAGCAGCTGCTCCCTTGCTTTTCACTTTTCCAAACTGAAGTCTCATGTTGGTAGATACATTTTGCAGAGCCTAGGGCACATGCCTGTGTTCTAGCTGCAAAGGAGGCTGAGCATTCTAAGCTCTACCCTGGCCAGATAGCATCCATACCACGGCATATTTCCCAAATGTAGGAAGGCTAATCAAATGATGCTGGGGTAGCACCAATATGACTCATATCCACTACCTGTCTCAGGTATTCAGATCTTCTACCTTGCCTAGGTTCTGGAGAGACAGAACAATGTGAGTGAGGCTGTCTGTTTCCACATGTGGCCTCCCAATAAATCTGTGAGTCTGTTCTTTGCAACCAAAGGAAACCAGTTAACACATCGTAATTTGGCCAACACAATTTGGATATAACTCAGCTTGTGAGTAGTGGTTTCCTTTCCAGCAAGATTAGATCACAAACACTCATGGTTTCTTTTTCAAAAGGAAAGCCTCCAGTTGGGTTTTTGAGAGTCCTGCAAAGCAGGGCCACATGGAGTCCTCACATGGAATGCTAACCCAGAGATACGTAATAGACATTTTTACAGAATTGTACCAGTTCCATACTAGGCTACTATTATAACCACAGATCATACCCAACCATGAGCAAGAACTTGCTCTTTCTAGCTCTTCAGGTGGGATAAATTCCCATCAGAGTCTGGAAACCTATAGCAGCATTTACCAGGGGGTTGAATTGCCTGGCTTCCCTCCTGTGGCTCCCCACTGCTTTATCAGGAGCTGAAATCATTCAGTTAAGAAGTAGTTTTTGAGCATCCTTATGTCCCAGGCATTGTGCTAACACTGGAGATTCTCTACCCTCAGGGACCTTCAAACAAACAAATTAACCAAAGCCTAAATGGAATAAGATGAGGTAAGGAAAGGAACAAAAATGTTAAGGTACCATTATCCAGAAAGAGACGTGTATTTTTCATTTTTCAACAGATTTATTGATCTGGGTCACTTATGAAACCTGAGGTCTTTGACCTAATATCTTCTGAGCAAAGAAATATCTCTGATTAGGGATATTTGTGTAAGAGTCATGTAAAGGTATCACCATTAGTTATATTGAATAAAAGAAAATAATAAAATCACAGGAAATAATGATTGCCTCAGAATAATATAGACGGTGCAGAGTCAGTTTTATATATACAACTGGCCATTTTTGGGGTAGACAACAGGTATTCCAGTCTTTACTGCCTCCCCCCAGCACCCACCCAGGAAATATGTGGAACTCCCCTCAGAATTTTTGCATGTCCCACAAAGGGGGAAAGAGGACTTCTGAGCAAATTCTGGGCTTTGACAGCATTGAAGAAAGGGAAATGTCTGCCGTAGACTCCAAATATTCTCCTCAGTGTGGAAACATTGTCCCGTGGCCCACAGGCCTCACCATTTCCACAGGGCAGCAAGTACCCAAGAAGACCGCTGGGTGTCGCTGTGAACCTGTGAGAACGAGGACGGCACTGCGGGCACTCGGCTAGGTCTGTCTTCAATCAACACATTGTCAGTTTTCCTCCCCAAGGCCCCAGGGGTGTGCTAGGAAGTTTCATTTCTTGAGAAATCCTGTAATTCAGCTGCCCTTTTTTGGCCCTGCTTGAAAGAATGAAGGCTGTGTTTGTTCTTTCCAGCCTCCCAGGCAGGGGCACCCCCAGCAAGGGTCTTTAGGCCATCTGCCTATGTCTTGCTCCCCACCCCCACCCCCAACTTTTTTCCTTTATACTCCCCACTTTTATCTTTCTCTCTTGGTACCCAGGGACAAGCTCCAGGCTCCTTGGTGCAGCGATCCCCATCTTGGAAGCCTCCTCCAAACCAGTGTGAATTTTCAGGCCCCCAAACCAGCTCCCAAATAAAATAGCTTGCAAATAATTCTGTCCTTCTGATTGCACCCCAGCCTCGGCGCCTTCTCCCAGAACAGCCGCACCGTTATAGCAGTGTTGGGGTGGGAGCAACAAGAGACTACACTCCTTTACCAGGAATTTCAGACTCTAGCCACAACCCAGAGGGGCTTAAAAGTCACACCTGCTTTCAGGTCCCACCTCCCTCTGCCCCTTACCTTCTATGTGACCTTTGGCATGTCCTAAACCTCAATTCTTCACATGTAAATTAGGAGGAGAGAGTACTTGCTGATGCGTGCATTACTGATTCAAGGGAGACATTTCAATAAATGCAAAGATATTTTTATTACGACTGTGGCGACGCTCACACGGATACATCAATACATGTTCAACCCAACAAAGGCTTAGAATCTGAGGCCCTCATACTCCTGAACGTGTGACAAAATAGCATATAAAGGAAACAAACTCAGGGGTGCGTGTTCAGAAATGCCAA
The DNA here is from genome assembly GCA_004026745.1 of Myrmecophaga tridactyla. Taxonomy (NCBI): domain Eukaryota; kingdom Metazoa; phylum Chordata; class Mammalia; order Pilosa; family Myrmecophagidae; genus Myrmecophaga; species Myrmecophaga tridactyla. Next base: position 34,033 of record PVIY010014216.1, on the reverse strand, counting down.
ACAGCACTGCTGAGTCTAACCCTCCCTACTTATGTCAACAGTGAAAAAGTTGTTCCGAGCCCAGCTGGGAGCTGTCTTGATCAATAGCCATGGCCTGCTTCCGACAAAAGGCCACTAGCGGGTGGAGCTCTGTTCACTCTCTCCTCCAGAAGGCTGTGTGGTACCACATTCCCTGGTTTCCAGCTACCGTGGTGCTACCACGGTTTTTTTGTGGGTGGTATAGGCACCCTATATCCTGATTCTGAGTGCCCTGTGGCTGCTCTCTGCAAACACTGAGGCCACATGCAATGGAATGCTTGGGAGAAGGTGGAGGAAGTGAAGGAGCACATCTTTTACCAGAGGCGTCTCAAAATCACTCATTGGAAGTTAAATGGCCCAAAAAAAAAAGGGTCCATGCCCCTACTGGCCAGCATTAGTAATATGGCCTTTTCCACCTTTGGAAAGAGAGAGCTGTTTCCCAGTGGCGGGATCTTGTAAGGCAAGACTGCTTTATTTGAGCAGCACACAGGGAATGAATTGTACAACCGACAAAAGAATTAACTTTACCTTTGCACAGCCCAAAGCCTCCTGCGCTGGCCTTGGCAGGGCTGCAGAGGTCAGTGGCTATTTCCAACCTTGATGGGAGCCATGCAGGAAAGGACACTCTCAGAGCATATCTGTTATCATGTTATCCCAGAAGCCGGTATCGACCCTGCAGCTGTCAAACTTTGCTTCCCACAGCCTCAAGAGGCCTCGGACTGCCAGGGAAGAGAGGTGTTCAGTCCGAGGGTCCATCTCAGAGTCCAGTCATCTGACACCTTTTCCTGTCAGAGCACAAATCAAAGGCCATAGCTGAGTCTCAGTGGAAACGGACCTGAGCTTATGTCCTGACTCTGTGACTTCTGGGCAAATTCCTTAATCTCTTTAACTGTCAGCATTCTCCTCGGTAAATTCCAGGCACTCAGACCATCCTCAGAAGATGCCGCGGGGATTAGAGCTGGCATGGGTGCAGTGCCCAGCACACGTTAGGTGGACAGTTGCAATCCTGAGAGATTTGCAGCGACCCATCTGCAGTCTGCTCTGGTGTGAGGGGAGCTGCCAGCTTGATTCTCATGACATCAGCCCGAGCTCCACACTGTACCCTGGCTCCTTGCTCAGAGGTGGTCAGGATCCTAGGAAGGGCTGGATGCCTTGTCCTGCTACCTGAGCCTAGGACACCTCACTTATCTGCTTTAAAAGGCCATATATGGAACCCTCATGCATCAATAGTAGAAATGGAAAATGGTGCGCCACTGTGGGAAACATTTTGTCACTTCCTAAAAAAGGTAAACAGAATTATTATATGACCCGGCAATTTCATTGCTAGATGTCCACCCAAGAGAAATGAAAGCCATGTCCACCCAAAAATGTGTAGACGAATGTTCATGGCTGCATTATTCATAATAGCTAAAAGGTGGAAACAACCCAAATGCCCATCAATGGATGAATGGGTTGAGGAAAATGTGATATATCTATACAGTGGAATAGTACTCAGTCACTAAAAGAATGATGCATCAATACATGCTGCAACGTGAATGGGATAAACCTTGAAAATATTACAAAAGTGAAGAAAGCCATGCACTAAAGGCCGCTTATGGTAGGATTCGATTTATGTGAAATGACCCAAAATAGGCAAATTCCATAGAAACAGGAAAGTAGATTCGTGGTTGCCAGGGGGTGGGGTAGAGGAGAATAAATGTTGATGGCTATGGGGCATCTTTTTGGGGTGCTGAAAATGTTCTGAAATTACATAGTGGTGATGGTTGCAGGACTCTATGACTATCCTGAAAACCACTGAGTCTTGTGGTATGTGAATTAAATCTCAATAAAGCTATTATTTAAGGACAAAAATCCATTTAGCAAGCCAGCTGGAGTGTGCACTGACTGTGGACGAACAAATGAAATGGGCAGTGTGGGGAGTGGAGCTCTTTTGAGCATAAATCTGATTAACCAGCTTCCCTCCCTCAGCTGTGCATGGATCCAACTACAGTGACACAGACTGTTCCTGAATATCCCCCAAATTAAAAGGCTTCTGAGTGGCAGGAACCCGAACCTTTGGGCAAGGGGACGCCAGTGTCTGAGCCCTGACTCTGTGAGTATGGTTTGCCTTTTTCTTTAAGATTTATAGGGATCCTGTCTTCCAAACCGAAACGCCAGGACCTGAATTACAGTTTGTACTCATGCTTCACAATAGGATATACGACTTTAAGGAGGGATTGTCTCCAAAACTCTGATCCGAACGCTCCGGTTATCCAGGACATACTCATCTCCCTTTGTCCCTCCAAACAGACAACTTTCCTAACAACGTCCTACTCTTTTGCAAGTCACAGGCAGCAATTTTTTCCCTACAGCTCAGACCTCCTCCCAGTGAAAGACATTTAGCCAGCGCTGCACTTTTTCAGACTGAGCTAATCGGATGCACTACTCAGGATGAGTGAGTCACCTGCAACCGTTTTCATGGCAGGGCACGGGAACCCAAGCCTAGAAAGCATAGTTTGGGCCTTTTCTTTGGCGCGTTGTTTGGAATCTTGATGGGAAATTCGGTGGGGCAGAAACCCCGAGGAGTTCTCTTTACTCTCACAACACACTCACATGCACACATCTGACCACCAGCCCCAGATGGCAACAGGTGTCAGAGACTAGGCACAGGACAGTCACACCTAGGAGAACGTGTTATCTGAAATAACTGTACCTAGAGGTTTCCAGTGAGGGAGTGGTGCTGGTTGCAGAAAGGGTAACCCTTGCAGGAGCCCCTTTAATGCAAGCATAGGGCCTACAAGAACTAAGGACTTTTTTCCCATCTAGGAGACTTCTTCAAAAACATAACACAAAGTTTTTACTCTCTGTCTTCCATCATCCTCTACCTCTGCCACTCTGGACCAAGCTGCCCTTGTCTATATCATATCTAGAATAATCCAATGGCCCCCTATTTGTTCTCTCTACCGCCACCCTTGTTCCCTGCCTCCCTTAAGTGTATATTCAAGCCAGCCGTCAAGGAGATGCTTTTAAAATGCAAATCAAATTATGTCACTCCTTTGCTCAAGATCTTTGATAAGTCCTCATCTCACTCCATCTCACTCCGAGTAAGAGCCAAAATCAGTACAATAACCCAGAAGGCCCTAGTGTTGTACACACTGTCCCCAGGCCCTCAACACACACCCACACATACCACATATTCCCAGTCCCTCTCCACACACACACACACACACACACACACACACCGCCTCCCAACACGACTCTCTGAGGTCATCTCCTGCAGGCCTCATGCTCATTACTGCTCCTCCCTCTGCTCCTTAACTTGCCCTTTGCCCTTGCACTCTCTGCCTGGAATACCCTTTCCCAGTCATCTGCCTGGCTCCTTCCCGCACATTCCATGCTTGACTGTCACCTGGCCGTGGCAGCTTTGCTTGCCCACTCCAGCCCTCCATAAGCCCTGACCCTGGTTTACTCTTCTCAGTAGAACTTACCACCAATGACAAACACACACGCGATCTATCTGTCCGTCATCCCTCACTAGAAGAGAACCACGAAGAACATTGTTTCATTTACTGCTGTATCCCCAGAACCTAGAATAGTGCCTGGCCTAAGGAAGGCTGTTGACTGTGATATTATTCAGCTCTAGTTAGGAAAGTTATGGTCTGCTAGATGACCTTGGTAGAAAACCAACTACAAGCCTGCTTAGTTCATTCCAATTCTACAAACGTTTGTTAGTTAGTGCTCGCCCTGTACTAGGCTACGATTCCTTACTCCAGGTTACATAAGACAAGTAGTTACTGAAAACGAGCCGGGGCCAGGATTCCAAATGCTTTAGCCTTTGTTCAAAATTGTCCTTCTCTCTCCCACTTTGAGCTCCTTTTTCCCTCTAGGGTCCTCTTCGTGTTCTGGTTCTCCCCCTATACTTTCAGGGACTGCTCGGAAGGCCCCATCTACTTTCTCCCACTCTCACTGCCTAGGAAACTCATTTAGTTCTTCTCGTGTAGTGCTTGTGTGTGCTGGTTGTCTTTTTAATCAGCTGCTTGCCTTCTCCGCTGGTTTATGTCCTTAGAGCAGGAGCATGTCCATTCCCTGACACAAGTGACCCATAAAGAGGGTCTCGGTGATGGAATTCTCCCCACCCTCCTACGTCTGAAATTTTCCCTCAGCTCCAGATCGAATATCCCACTGACTTCAGGATACTTCCATCTTCCGCACACGTCAGTGGCCCCTGGCACAGAGCTACCACCCTGAGACATGTAAAGAGTACGCTCGCTTATAACCCAAGACTGGGGCCCTTCCTTGGGCATCTCAGTGTTCTCCAACGGGCCTCCCCATTAAGTTTTTATATCTAAATTATTCTGAGTTAGCTGTTCCTCGGGAAATGAGATTCCAGGTTTGGGTTGATTTATTTTTCAGAGAGAACATTCAAGGAACCAAGAAGTAAATAGCATTACCTGGACCCTAACAGGCCTGGATGGAGCCAGAAATAGAATCTTTGGGGGCAGTTTATCAGCATGCCACCTTCAGCCGTAACCAACAGAACATAAGCTCCACAAGGGCGGGGATTTGGGATTGTTGTGTTCACTGATGAGTCCTCAACACCTGACACAAAGTATGTGCTCATACATAGTTACTGAATGAATGGGAGGTATTAACACACTGACTCTGAAATGAGAAATGCCAAGTTTCAATAGCCATCATTTTCAATGTTCATTCATTTTGTAGCTTAATTTTCTCAACCATCACAAAACACAGTAAATAAAAAGGCAAACAATAGAACCACAGCCGTGAAAGAGGGCTCTGAGGAGCTCAAGTGTAATTTACCAGTTTTTGTTTGTAAACCACAAGCTTTTTGACAGACAGACTGGGAACCATATCCTGCTTTCTACTGAGCTCAACATAAAATTCAGACTTCAGAATTTATCACACATTTTAAATTCTTCAACAATTATAGATCCCTATGTGGTCTAATCCCTGAATGTACCTGCCCCAATTTTATAAAGCCAGAATCAGGTATCTGCAATAAATTATACATATGTATAATTAGCTGCAATAAACTCATACATGTGTAAGACTTTGGGAGAGAAATGTGAGAAATTTTTCCCAAGACTCACAATGGTGCCTGGCTTCATTTTATTCAGATAAACTTTTTTTTTTTTTTTTCAAACCTGGTAAATATTAGAAACTGAATGGCCTCAGTCCTGGATCTCAAACTTTTGAATTCTCCCCTAATCAAATAACTAAAAATGCAAAAGAAAAAGGGGAGGGGAGCAAGATCTTCTCTCAGCCACAGATTTCCTTGTGGCCCCTCTTGTCCCATTTCTCAGACATTTGGGGCCCTGGATGGCCACCAGCTCTTTCTGCTTGTCACCAGGGAAGACACTGCTGCGGACTGCCCTTCATACAGACTGGAGCCTTCGGGAAGTTCCTCCCTGTATCTAACTTCAACCTCTTTTCCTGGCCATTAAATGCAATTCCCTTTTGCCCTGTCATCACTGGAGAAGGAAGAACAGCTGCTCATGGCCCTCCTTTTAATCATCTTTAATGGGCTTATAAACAGTTATTAAGTCCCCCTTCAGCCTTCTCTGAGCCTCATTTTACTTGCATTGAGGCTGAGAGTGTCTGAGGAAGGCATTTTACTCGAGGCAGACTTGTGAAGTCGTAAATGGGTAATCAGCCACTTCACCCACTCTAACCTACACAAATGATCAGCTCTGCCTTCTTTTGCAAAATTTAAACCCATTCAAGGGAGTTCCCTGGCAACCAACCCTTATTAATAAATCACGCCTAATCTAGGACAGGACAGGGCATTTTTCAAATGTTTTTCTTTCTCGAGAAGCCACACTGGCGCACAGGCACTCAATAAACAAGCAGCTGCTCTCTCCTAAGTTCTTCATTTGTCAGATGGATCCAGCTTGCCTTCCCACAGGCTCGTGTGGGCCTGGTGAGTTCCCACCTGGTTCTCCAACTGGGAGGAGGTGCTGCTGTAACAGACTCTCACCTGGTCCTTCCTTGCAGTTACTTTCTAAAGCCACAGCTGCTGGGGAGCAGGACACAGGGCTCAGGCAAGGCTGGCTCGCAGTCTCCACAAGGCACACGTTGGAAAGTTTCTTTCCTTATTTCATCGTTGTGCTGTTTATTTTCAGTTCATTGCTCATGCCAACAGGTGAAAACCTGAGTTTCCTCAGTGGATGGAGTCTCCCACTGTATGTCCATGCAGAGCCCAGTGGTTCCACAAATCTGAGGGAGTACGGAAGGAGCAGGGTGGGTGGGTTAAAAGGTGGGTGGTGTTTGAGCTTTGATAAAAACAGCAATTTCTCCCATCAGGATGGCAAAAAGGTAAAGGGCTGCCAACACCAAGTGTTGGCAACAAGGTAGAGCAATTGCAACTCTCAGTCCTTGCTGGTGGAAGCATAAATTGTAAACACCACTTCAGAACTCTTTTGCAGTATCCAGCAATTGCACCAGCAATTCCACTCCTAGGCATGTGCTGAGAAGTAATGAGTGTTTATGTTCCCAAAAGAGATGTCCAGGAAAGTTCATAGTCCTGCAATTCATAATAGAAAACTTGAAGCAGCCCAAGTGCAGAATGGATAAATAAATTGTGATATATTCATACAATGGAATAAGAGGTAACAATAAAAAGACTGGACTATTGCTATACCAAACATGGATGAATCTCACAGATATGATGCTGAGAAAAAGAAGCCAGAGACGTACGTTCTATGTGATTCTATTTATATGAAATTCAAAAAAAGCAAAACTAATTGACAGTGATAAAGATCAGAGTAGTTGTTGCCTCTAGAGGGAAACATATATATTGCCAGGCTAAACATCTTAGATCTGTGCACTTTATTGAATATGTTATTCGATAAAAAGGAATAAAGGGTGTCTATTTTCTTCTTCCCAGATGAACTCATTATTTATTCATCCATTTTTTCACAGCCCTGCTTCTTTTGAAAAAGATTTGAGGTGACTTACAAAGCTGGATGTTTTAAATAATTGAATTGTATTTATAAATGAAGAAATATGAATGATGCTATAATAAGGGCAGCAAAATAAGAAGAAACAAGGTATGAGTGTAATCCTCAATGTTTATGTCAGGAAGTCCAATGCAACTCCTAGGGGTGAGCTCAATAGAGCTTCCTAGTAGTCAATGCAAAGAAGAAAGCACAACAATTCTGTACTTAGAAGTTAAGAGTCCAGTAATCAGAAGCCCACTTAGTCCTGAGGCCTGAGAGAAATTTCTCTTATGAAGTCTCAGACAAAAGTAATGAGGTGATCATGCTCCTTCCTATTTGTTTCAAGGGGTAGCAAACATCCCAGATGGCTCCTAGAACTCTAGGTCCCTTCAGCTCCCATAGAATTTAGGGTGAGGCAGCACTTCCTTGACAGTCAAGGCACCTCCCCTGGACTGGGCACCTGGGAACCAGACACACTGGTTACTTTCCCGGGTATGGTTTGGGGGAGGCCCTGCTTGTGAGGGTTGGGTTTCTGTTCTTTGCCGTGCCAGGCTTGCCATTCTCATTTCTGGAAGCCAGGCCTGCATCCTCACTCTGGACTTTGCCACTCAGCCTGGCTTCTTCCTTGTTGGTGGCCCTCAGTGGCCCATTTCCTTCTGCAGCAGCCCTGCATGGAGCAGCTATCTGGGGGCTGGACTCTTTCCATTTTGGCATTTGGATGAATGGATCTTTCCACTTCCTGGCTCCTGTTTTTGAGTTGAATTCATATATTTCCCCAGTAACTAGAAGAAAAAAAAAAACCATAAGCCAAGGAATTCGATGATCCTTTCCCTCCCCAACCCCACCATGCTCTATTCTTACTCCCAAGAAAAGATGAAACACGCTAAAAGGTGTGAATGCTTGAGAGAGAAAAAGCAGGCTTCTGAAGAGCACAAACGAAGGCTCTTCAGTAGCCTGTGCCTTCCTCAAAGTAAACAGCTCAGACAGCATGTGTAGCAGATATGTCATGCTGCTCCAGGTAGGAAGGTTTAGGAGAGTCTCAAGGCCATCTCAATTGCAAGATGAGAAGGATGCTGAAGTCTTAAACTCCATGTGAGCTTGGGATAAATTAGGTTCAATTCTAATAGGGTTCCCCCATTACGTTCTGATTTATTTTGTTTGTTTTAGAACCTGTTTTTTTTGTTTTGTTTTGTTTTGTTTTGTTTTGTTTGCATGGGCAGGCTTTGGGAATCGAACCCGGGTCTCCAGCATGACAGGCGAAAATTCTGCCACTGAGCCCCCATTGCACTGCCCTATTTTGTTTGTTTTAAAAGGACCCTGAATCCCTGCTACAAAAAAAGTAACTCGCCAAGTGAAGAGGAAAAAATGTTGATTTTTATTTATGTGAAGTTAGCAGGGTTCTATAGATACAGACACACAAATCTGGCCCAAGTTGACATGATGCAAGGGAGTCGTTTTTATTGTGTTGGAGCCAACAGACATTGATTGATGTGTTTGTTCACATTAGTCCTGTTGGCCCGTTTCTTTCTTCCTTTATCTTTCTCTCAAACACACAAACACAGGAGGACCTGTCCTCCCTGAATTTTACCCCGGAGTTGGAGTTTCAGGTGAGGCCTGCTCGTGCCATTTCCATAAAGCCTGAGTGGCCTCTCAGCTCAGGATCCCACCAGCACTTATGCTAATGTGGGCACATTATGGTAACAAGTACCTAATAATAGAGGGAAATTTAATTCCAGCAGTAGCAGCCTCACTGGAGAGGAGCCATCCTCCTTCAGAGGAGGACCGAAGCATTTTGCATATGAAGGTGGCAGGGAGCCAACACACTTGCCTCCTGAATTCGGCTTCCTTCCCTTTATTCACATCTATAATTGAGCCTTTGTACACAGAGGGTTGTGTGTAAAGGAGCTCAATTTGGAGCTGATTTCATGGGGGTGATGAGAGCTCGGGGAGGCCAGTTTTACCTTATGGTTATCTTACCGACCAAGAAGAAATTCTTGGCTGTGATTTTAGGAAAAAAAAGAAGCCAAACTTGCCATTTCTATTTCTCTCTCTCACAACCAATAGATGGGGTTAGGAGCACTCAGGAAGGATGGAGGTGGGCGGGGTGGGAGGGAGTGAGGGCAGAGGAAGGGTGGGGGTAGGTCCTGAGTTCAAGTGTGCAGGAAAAAATGTGGGTTCTAGATTTTTGGGGGGCTCCCTAAATTTGTCCATAATTTAGGAAGGGAGGCAAGAAGCAGGAGCGGTTCCTGAGCAGGAGCCTTTAGGTGGAACCCCCCTGAGGCGTCTCACACAGGCTAAGGTGCTTGAGCAGCTGCAAGCCAGCTGTATTCAGAGCAGGTCTCACATTGTTCTGCAGCCTGGAAGGGTCAACAATGTACAGGCAACGTAAACACACTGATTGACAAACTGAGTTAGGAGCAGGAAGCTGGATGAGGTCCCCATGGCTCTAACAGCCTCTTCCTTATGGATGATGTGGTCACTTCATTACCTGGGTCTCTGGCTTCTCCATCAAAGATAGTGCTCATCTGGATTGTTTCCTAAGGAGAAAAAAGAGACCACTTCAAGCACAACCCTGCACTCTGCCCTGCCCCACCCCCACCTCCGCAGACTAGGCTGCCCACCGGCACAGCCCAAGTTCCTCTCCAAGGCCTTCTTGACATGTATTTATGCAAGAGGCACTGTGCTGGATGTTGGGGACAGGGCAGTGAACAGGCAGGCATGGTTGCTGCCCATACAAAGCTTGCAATCAGGTGTGAGCTACTGACAAACAGGCACTTACAGTACAGAGTAATAGGGCTATGACTGGGGAAATATGGGATGCAACGGGACCAAAGCGGGGGTGGTGGTGATCTAATCCAAACAGTATTGAATGATGTCTAAGCTGGAAAGAAGAAAGCGTAGAAATGACATATAACACCAGCTAAGAGCCACGTTGCCCACGTGGGATAGCTGGCAGGCCGACTTGCAAAGCAGGCACAAATGAGCAACCACATGCTCCCACCTCCAGGCCCTGGCACCCCTGCCCTCTCCTGCTGTTTCTCCTTGCTGAGGCCAATGCAATGTTGCACGTGGGCCTGGCCTCCCATACACGAGCCCTGTACTCCAAATCTCCTTCCCCTGATCCCTGCCTAATGCATCTGTCCCTGTCCCCATGGAAACACCCCGTTTCCTCATACATGCCCTCTTACAGTGCCCAAGTTAGATTGGTTAGCATGCTGATGAGTTAGGTGTTTGGGGTTTAGTGATATCTTTCAATTCCCAATTTTCTTCACATAAATGATCACTTATTCACTTGCTCACAGCTCCCAACTCAAAAGATACAAGAAGGAAATGGGCATTATTTGGGTTTCAGCCACTTGACCAGCTATGAGCACATATATGACAGTCCTGAAGCAAAAACGCCAGTGCAGTGGACTGACCTCCTCATTGTTTCTATCATCTGCCGAGTGTATGTGTCTTGGATAGTAAGAAAGCCGTATTAGGAAGGTGGGGAAGAGCTGGGTGAGTCACCTTCAAACTGCAGTGTCATTTCCCTTCCCAGTGGGTAGATCAGACTCGGTGAAAGAGAAAGAGGACTGGGATGAGGAGGTCCAGCTATCTTATAAACGCTTTGAATTTGTGTAACACTTAACAATTTTCAAAAGAGTTCCCCACCTGTTATCTTAGGGCAGGTGTTCTACTCCCATTTTACAACTGAGGACTCTGAAGCTAGAGGAGGCCAAGGGATTCCCCAAGGCCATATGGCAAAGCCAGCAAAACCAACCCCAGACCCAACCAGTGCTCTTTCTCTATTTGCTTTTCTGCAAGGTTGTAGAAGAGCAAAGGAAAAGTAAACCCCATTGAAGGCTGAAGTGCCAGTTCTGGTCTTTAAGTTCCACTCCCCTAACTCACTCTCCTGGAAGGCTGGTGTGGATAATAAACACCACTATTCAATATTTATGAAATCCAGTTCTTCTGCAAATATATCAGCAGACATGTTCAGTGGAGGGAACAAATTCTATCAAGAGCTCGTCACACAGCAATCTGTTCCAGTGTCCAAATATAAGCAGCTCCCTGAATGATAAACACCCCCACAAGGCTGTGGCAGGGCCTGCCCAGGGGGAGACAGCACGTCCCACCACCCAGCACCCAAGTCAGCACTCATGGCTGGCCACACTCACCACCAAAGCTTCTCTCGTAGCCTTCTTCATTTCTGCAGGGAATAGGACAGCCAGAAGTTAAGCTTGTTGGACATTAAATTGGCCTTAAAAATTCCACCCCCACAATGGGATTTCCCCTAAACAGGTTTTGAACTCAGTCTTGCAGACACAGCAAAGCATTTTTCTATCTATAAATATGTTTGTGGACAGCTTGCCATCTTCTCAGAAGAAAAATTCTCTCTATATATATATTTATATGTATTTTTTTCTGTGAAGATATATATATATATGCATGTATACATGAACAATTTATTATTATTTTTTACTCTTTCTCTACCTTATTGCTATTAATATGCCTAGGAGATTAGTTTTTAAGTGGCTTTATAGGTAAGAAAGAAAGAAGGGGTTGCTACATCTGGTCATAACTTGGGGATTTTTGCCTCCAATCCCTATGCCCTTTTAAGAAAATAACTGGGATTGGGGACAGTTTGTAAAAATCTTATTCATTAAAACATCTCACACAATATGTCATTACAACAAAAATTTTTACTCTGGTTAGACGTACCTTGCATATGCTAGACACATAAGTACCTGGAGATGAACTGATTAAAGCATGTAGTTTTTGTTTTTTTGTTTTTTTGCATGAGTGGGAACCGGGAATTGAACCTGGGTCTCCAGCATGGCAGATGAGAATTCTGCCTGCTGAGCCACCGTGGCCCATCCTAAAGCATGTGTTTTTAAAATACATTTTCCAGCTCTTTGTCCTGTCTTTGTCAGTAGCCTGGAGTCTCCTCTAGCCTGGGGTTGTTTGGATGGTCCTTGGTCAATTCACCAACTTCTCTGAAATCATTCAGCCTTCCCAGATCATCTGACTGCACCCAGTCCCTTTTCTAACTAGCCTGGCCTAAATAACTTATGAAAATGATCAAACCCATTGCAACCAAGAATAAAGCTTTGGTTGTTCTTTAAAAAGAGGCATCTGTCTAACACAGAGCATTAGCTGTCCTCAGGAGGGGTCACTCCCCTCCATGAAGTAAGTCTGTGCCACCTATGTTTCACACATGGAGAGTTCTTTATTCCTGTCCCCCAAAGAGGAAAAGGGCCTCTAGGTACTTAAGGCAAGCTGATTGGAGACCACCTGGGTCGGGAACAGGCAAGGCCAAGTGATAGATCTGCATGGGCCAGTGACATTCCACTCCCTACCCTTCCCTGTCTCCAGCTACATCTGACTTCTTCTTTATTCCACTGTGGCTGAAAACCCGCCAAGACACGTTTCAGCTCTGATCATCTGCTGAACTGGAGACCTTATACGCAGTACGACAGACCAGGCAGGAGAAAAGAGATAATAGACACTATACATACCTCCTTTCTTCACCCTATGGAAAACAAAGCAAAAACAAAGGGTGGACATTAATTAACTTGAGCATATTGTACACTGGAACACCCACCTTTTGAACAACTGTATTTCCTGAGTTTCAGAGATTAATTGAAAGATGGAGCCAGGAGTGTGGGCCAAAAAGAAGGCTGGCAAGTATGGCACTGGGCTCCCACCCCTGCTCCAAACAGAGCAGTTCCACCACTAGTGGTTTTGGAGGATGATGAGTTTGAAAACTATTTCTTTCTAGAACTTCAGGGAATGGATTTTTCTCTGATGATGACATCTGGTGAGGGCATGACTTCCCCAGTCAGATTGCCCAGGATTCTCTTGACCTTTCTCTCTCCCCAACAGCCACCCGAGCAACAGGCTTGGCTCACAGAGGGAGGCTGAAGGGCAGCTATTAAACCTGAGTTTCCTATAACGTGAGGAGCTGGACTTGGTCTCTAAGACTCTTTCCATGATAATCCTGGACTCTAAACCTCTGGACTCCAATTTTATTCTGACAAATGTTGGCTGTGCTATGTTACAACTAATTTCCGGAGAGGCCAGGTCTGAGTCTGAATTTCCAGCTAGTTCCTCTTTTTTTAAGTCAACTATGTTGAAAACAATTGATATTTAAAATGTAATTTAAAACAGCCAGGTTCACGGTGCATATTTAGCATTAAACCATAAACTGCATGTGAGCTGTGGTGTCTATTGGATTATTTCCCTTAAGAACTTCTGCCCAAATCTCTTTACAGAGCACCACCATCCTTACAGGTTTAAGCATTACTCATTTGGAGACTTTTTTTTTTTTTTTCAAATCAATTTGTGAGTAGAGACTAAACAAAAATGCCTTTTTTAAATTTCAGCAGATGTTCAAGGATTTCTTACCTTGAAGTTAAGGTTGCCAATAGCAACAACTTCCCCAATAAACATGGCAAAATGCAATGCACATCTCTATGCTAATGCCTTATACTTTTTTACAGAGTCTTTCATCCATAGATTTTAAATTATTTCACAGTACTAGTTAATCTTCAAAATGCATTTAAGACACACACAAATCTTATAACCCCTTCTTTTTACCAATGTGAAATCCTGAAACTCAAGATACTTGGGCACATAGAGCCAGAGTTGGAATCTAAAGAACCCTAAGCCTACTGAGACTTAGCCTTAAAGAATAATATGACAAATCATAAAAATAATGGCTATAATGGATTAAGCATTTATTGTATATCAGGAATAGTGCTAAGTGCTCTCCTTGCACTTGCTCATTTAATCATTTAGTTTTATAAAAAACTGAGACTCACAAAGATTGTCACTTGCAAAAGCCACATACCTAGAAAGTGATACAGTTAGGATCTGAACCCAGGACTTGTCTAATTTCAAAGCCCAGGCTCAGAACCAACATGCTCTGGTTTTAACAGCTCCCAAGAAGCAAGAAATCTGCCTCTGGGGGAAGTTTTTACAATTGAGTGCTCTCTTCACTTCCCTCTAGTTCCTCACTTTAGGTATTAAACAACACTCCACAGAGTGTCACAGTAAGAGGCATATTAGCAAGTGGGTGAGAGTAGGAGGGAGAGAAGTCAGGCCTCTGTTTATAGCCCTTCAGGAGGGAGAGATCATGGCCTCATGCAAAAGCACAAGGATTATTTAATCACAGGAAGGCCCATTTGAGTCACTGAAGCCAAAAGCTTAATTCCCTTATCAGTTTTTTTGTGCTTCCTCTGATTTCATCCCATCTTTTAAAGGTTCTACTAATAAGGGCACAGCATATTCAATCACTGCTCACAATCGGGCTTTCCATAGCTTTTACCCAGGGCGAGATCACCAAAAGGCTGAAGCTCCAATCACTTTGAGAGTCCACCAAGGACAAGGCAGGTCATCATGGGAAGCCAAAAGAATGGTTTCCTGGCCCAATAGAGGATGAGGAAAGTACTCCACAGCAAAGGGGAGCTGGATTCTTTCTCCCATGTTCCCTTTTCATTCTTTTATTTTATTTTATTGGAATAAAAGAATGAAATCCCTGTAGAGAAAGCCTGGTTCTCCATCTCTCCTTCTCCTAACATCACCAAAGTGTCCTAAAGGAAGTGATGGAAAGGGCCCACCTCCCTGGTGACTTACAGAGGCTGCTTGTCTGTTGCGGTCTTGTGGGGACAGTGTCTGCGGATGGCTCTGATCAACAGGACAATCAGGAACACCAGGAAACCCAGAAGCAACATGGCGCCCAAGGTGATGACAAAAGGCACATACCACGCTGAAGAAGAATACATATTCTCCCTCCGGATCCAGTGGGTGATCCTGGGCTTGAACAGCAGAAAACAGGGACGGTGAGTGGGGGGTGGTAGCATTTTTGACATTTAGTACCTCCTTGTGTTGCGTGTTCACTCCACTCTCTGTTCCTGCCCTAGAAACTAGGCATCTGCGTGCTCACAGGTTTTGCTGCTTCAATCCACTACCTTAACTATAGTCCCTCCAGTCATTCATTAGATCACAACCCCCAAAATTTAAGGACTGAAAAGGAACTCCAGGCCTAATTTCATTCTTTGTCTTTCTTCCCCTCCCCCAAAGATTGAAATTCTATTGTTGTTGTTGCTTTTTAATTTTTTTTTTTTCCTGCCAACTCATGGCATAACCCAGGGCCTAATATAGCAGTTGTCTCTCACTGGGAAGGCATGAGTAGGTTGTTTTGTTTTCTTTTATACCTTGTAGGTTTCTCAGTGTTCATTCGACTAAAATCTGCCACTGCCAGATAAGCGAGCTGATATCTTTGTGAAACCTCAAGTTAAGCATCTGCTTCCAAGAGCAGGAGATAGATAACAAACAAATTATGGAGATTTCAAAATTGGAAATGCCACAATGAGGTCAGGCCTTACTCAGGAGACCCTACTTTTCCCTACCACAATTAAATGCCCTAGTGGTAATTGTATGCTTCCGTTCATTGGAGCAGTACCGATACAAGCACAGGGAAGGTAAACATAAATCAACTATGAGTAAGAAGTAGAAGTTAGCCACCTTTCACATATGACTTTCTAAGGTTCTGATTACATTTCCTGTGGCATGCTACAAGTATGCAGAACAGGAGTGCAGCTGTCACAAACCAAGAGGAGGAAAGGGGACGAGAGGGTCAGCATAAATAGAAGCCAGTTCCTCAAAGAAGTGGGGAAGGGAAATCTGTTGTCAAATGAATACTCTCCTTTCCTTCTCCACACTGTTTCTATTATGACACTTGCTTTCTTTCTAGCAGTTGCTAAAATCTGTAAAGATTTTATTAATTTACTCCCTTGTATCTGTCTCCCTCTTTAGACCAGTTGCCTCTCAAATTTGAACACACTTCAGAATCCCTTGGAGGGCTTATTAAAAACACAGATTGTTGGGCCTCGTCCCCAGAGTGTCTTATTTGGTAAGTCAGGGGGCGTGACTGCGGATTCCATGTTTTAGCATCCTTCCCTGGAGGTCGTGGAGATGATCATGACTGGGTGAGGTATAATTTCAATAATAATCTGAAGTGGGCCTGAGAATTTGCATTTCTAACAAGTTTCCCGGTGATGCTGATGCTGCTCACCCAGAGCCACACTTCAAGAACCAGCGACATCTACTACAAGTTCATTTTTGTCTTGTTCACCAAAGTGATTGGCACATTATAAGCATTAAAGAAAAATATGTGAATGAATGAAATTTGGGGGAGTTACAATGGGGAGTAGGGTGTAGAATGTTACATGGTGACTCTTCAAAAGAGGTGGAGAGCACCTATCAGTTGCCTACTTTCATGGACATTGCCTTGTAGGAGCTCTTAAAAGCTAGCAGAGAAGGGGTGGTAAAGCTAGCAACTGGCCAGATGTCCATGAAAATTGGCTCCTGCGCAAGAGGCACCATAGGTGGTTAGTTCCTGACCTATCACAGGTCCCTGCACATATGCACATTCATCTTTAATTGACTAGAAAAAAAGCAATTGTTCTATGAGTCCAAGGTCTTACCCAGATCTTCCCCCAGTGGTTACTCCAATCCAGCCCTTGGTTGTCCTCCTAATATCCCAGCTGTCTGCAGTCCACCCCACATTCCTCCTGTGTCAAAGGACTCCATCAATGTAAGTCACAAGAGGATGTGGCTGGAAATTCCAGGTCCCCCAAATCTTACCCTAGGTGTGGTGGTGATGATTGTAGTTGGGTGAGGAATAACTTTAATACTCAATGTCACTGTTCCTGTTTGAACAAGAGCCTCTGCTTTCTTCCTGCCAGATAGCAAGTTGTCATCAGTTATGTAGACAAGTAGTTTGTAGTCCCAGATCTTATCAAGCCCACCAGCATAGTCAAAGTGAGATGCAAGCAGCAGCTGTGTGACATTGGACCCAGCATTGGGAGAGAAAGTGAAGTGACTGTTGACATTGCCTAAGTGAGATGTGAAACAAGGGTTTAGGGAAAAGGAAGAAAGAAGAGTGAGAAATAAAGGTTTAGAAGAAAACCGCATTCAATCTTTTCTTCAAATGCCCACATCTGAGGTATACACAGTGTTCCTGATGCTCCGGGGCTGTATCAGTGATATGAACAGGCCTTAACTACATCAGGAATTTCATTAGTACATAGAAACTCTTGCTTCAAACCAGCATGGTTGAAAACAAGGATGAGAGTAGAACAGGACAACAGCACAGCTGTCCTAGGAGAATCGGCTGCCATCTTGCTGAGCATCAAACAGAAATTTAATATTCCTGGTGCAGCCTCATCCAGCCAATCCTTGGCATCCAGCATTTACTTGGTGACAACATGTATAACTCACACTCGCACCAAAACACGGACAGTAGTAGAGTAGGGCAGGTTGCATCCCCAGTTGTAGGCCAAGTTCACACCATGCCTTCAGTGGAACCTGGCTGATAGCGCTGATTACAGATGCCTCTGGAGTCACCCAAAGAAAGCGTTTCCTGGCTTTTCAAGGACCCTGGCCCATGGTCGGCCCACACCTTTCCCTCCCTTCTACTACACAGCTTTTTCAGGGCTCAGGGCTCTCAGCTCAGGGAGCCTGGGGCCGAGAGGCTGCCAGCCCAAGCAGGCTCTTGCTCATTCCTCCGGTGGCTCCAGACTCATTACCGACTGAAAACCAGTAAATGGAGCAGGAGATGATGCAATTTTCACTCCCTTAGCAGTGAAGTGCGCCGTAAAGGCCTCGGGGTTCTCAGTATGGATTATTTCCATCTTCAGCAACTGCAGTCTCGAGGCAGTTTCTGCCCCTGGGTTTTGTGACACAGACGGCTCGAGAGGCTTCCTGCTGTTCGAGTTCCTGCTCTGCCAAGGCTCAGCAGGCGGCCGAGATGGATTTTACTCTTTCACATGGAATTGCTCTGCTTGTTTGGGTTTAAATCTCTGGCCCCAGCACTTCATTAGATGAGCTATTTTGGTCTAATTTCCATTGAGGGTGCTCTTTTTTCTTTCTTTTCTTTTTTTTTTCTCCCCACAATGGTATATTTTTAAAGAGAGAAAATGAATGGAGCAGAGGCGAATTACTGAGGACACATTTCAAAATGCATTTACTCTATTTCATCCCAGAGAGAGGACTGGGATTCCCTGCCCCCATTACAAGCTTCCAGGAAAAGAAATGGTTGAAGAATTGAACTAAAGGTTTTTTTAATTACACAAACATGACTGATGATTCTTTCATTAGTACGAGTATTTGGGGGTCACCACCAATGGGATTCATCCTCCCTTGGGCCTGTGGACAGCAATGTGTAGGGATCTGGGAAGAGTTAGGGAGGATCCTAAAGGAGAGGTCAAGAGGAGAGCTGAGAAGCACTGAAGCCACCAGACTTTCTGCATTCTCTGCTTTCCTCTTTCCAAATACCCCCCATACATGCACACTGTGCCTAGATCCATGGGTGAGTGCAGACCCCAACCCTTTTCCCTCTAAATAGCTGCTAAGGTCTCAGACACCAGCATTCCTCAGAAGCGGGGTCCAGGACTGTCCAAACCAAGTACTGTACCTGGGCCAATGGAGTACCGAAAAGATCTGGGGCTGGAATCAAGGTCAGTACACGTCAGCTTGAAATTCTGAATGTTCGTGCCAACTTTGAGATCCACTGGGATGGCCAGGATATAAGAGTTTGGGGAACAAATTGGTTTTTCATCGTTTTCCTCAAGGATGTTCACAGTTACCTAGAATAGCAAGAAGGTGGTCATTCTTCATAACTAAAACTTAGTGAGTGCTTACTGTGTGCCAGGCACTGGACTAAGGAAGCACTTTTCACGGACTAACTCATTTACCCTCACATGAGCTAGATGATATGATTATTCCCATTTTACAGATGAGGCGACTGAGGCTTAGAGAGATTAGGTAACTAGACCATTCAACTGGTGAATGGCAGAGCTGGGATTTGAACTAAGGTCTGCCTTACTCCAAACCCAATGCTATTAACTTCTACACCCTGTGTGTGTGCACAGTGCATGCATACATTCACCTACTCCCCACACACATGTGCTTGGAGACATAGGTTCATCCCCAGATGATGCTGAGCTGTTTTCTAGTCATGGTTATTGATTTGCAGTGACTCCTTGAACATTCTTGCTCACTGCCCCCTTGTGAATTGGAAATTCAGGCTTTAACTTTGGAGTAAAGAGCTTCTATTATAGGATATGCTATAAGCTTCCTCCACATTCCTGGGCCTCACTCAAGTAATTTGAACTCTCTAGAGGGTAGATCCCAGGCATTTATTTTTTTAATGTTTCCCATGTGATTCTATTATGCAGCTAAGGATTGAAACTACTGGGATAAGAGGAGTCTCTTTAAGCTAGGATCTTACCTGTAACTGTGTATCAGCACCTTACTGAGCCTGCAGAGCTCACCTGCCACAGGCAGGGCCAGCCTGTTCTCTTTCACAACTCTTTTTAGCCTGGTGAATTGGAATATGGACTGGGATGCCTGCCAGCCCAGAATCATAGACTGTCAGCCTTGAAAGGGACTTAGGTGATCATTTAGTTCATCCCCCTTTTTCAAAAGGATATGAATTTCGAGTTGTATTCATTCTGTCTTTGAAATTTGGGGATTTCAGCTATTCTTGAACCCAGGAATAAATTGAAATGTTCATTCTTGCTAGCTTCCAAAGAGAGTAGTCCATTCATTTTTCTCAAAAAAAAAACACAACAGCCTAACAAATACCACAATTATCACCAATGTAACACATCCTTTCCTTAGCTGGCAATGCCAACTCTCACTCATCATTAAAAACACCATCTTACTAATTCAAAGCAAATCACCAGAGAAACTGGACTCTTCAGGCTTTCGGTTACCAGCCAAATCTCCATTTAAAAGATAGAGAAATAGGGACACAGAGATAAGCATTGCTCAGATCCCCTCAGAAAATTGGGATCAAAGTTGAGAAATGAACTCATCTTCTAACTCTAAACCAATAATTCACTGTATCACACAAAGCTGCCTGCCACTGACTAAGAGTTCATTTTGCCTTCATGCTTTTTTACTTTCCTAATGGAAAGCCCCCACCACCACCACAATAGTTCCATCTCTGTGGCCATTACATTATCCTCAGCTAGTCCTAACGGCAGACAGCACTGACCCATTAAACCCTTGCTACCTAAAATATGGCTGTAAACCAGCAGCCGCAGCAGCGAGTGGGAGCTTGTTAGAATGCAAGCTCTCAGGCTCCAGACCTACTGAATCAGAATCTGCGTTTCCCAAGATTCCAACCTTAAAGATTACAGAAAAGTATAGCAGTATACTCGGCTAGTCAGGTAGGAACCTGCCAAAATTACTCTTGGAGGGGGAATGCCCAACTAGGAAGTCACAGCTCACTTCCAGGCAGCTTACATCCCCCCACCAGCCCACCCTGGAAGCAAAGGGAGATTTTAAAGGACAACAGGGGGCCTTGTCCCAGAGTGGCTTTGTGGGTTCAGCAGATAATCCAACATCTGCTCATCAATCTCAGTACTTCTCTCAGGCACCCACAAACTTGTGCCCTCAGGCATCAATCTTTGTTTCCTGGGCACATTTATGCATGTCCTGGGCACTACGACTGGTTTCCTGTCACATCGGCAGTACGTGTCCTATTAAGATTCCTTATGCCGCAGCCACATCACAAGAGTGGCAGAGTGACCCTAAACCCACCGACCAGGCTGGTGTGAGCACACCAGACAACAGCCCCACTCACGGTGACTGAGCTTGTGTCCTCACTGTTGGTGGCCTGGATTCTGAGGCTATAAGTGGAGGTTGTTTCATAGTCCACTTTGGTCACCAGCTGGAGTTCTCCTGTCCTGGGGTTAATCCAAAAGACGTTTGGATGCTGGAGGCTGGCCCCTCCGGTGGAAATGGAGTACCTGATGCTGCTCTGGGGGAAGTCCTTATCAGTCGCTTGCACCTGCCCAATCTGGGTTCTAGCTGGAGGAATAAAATTAGATCTGATAAATTTAGAAAAAAAAAAGAATGAGGATAAAAATAAATAAATAATAGGGAGAGATACAGGGCAAAAACTGGGTAGATTGAAATACTGTGGGTCAATGAGAGGGAGGGGTAAGGGGTATGGGATGCATGAGTTCTTTTTACGTCTTTTCATTTCTTTTTCTGGAGTGATGCAAATGTTCTAAAAATGATCATGGCGAAGAATACACAACTATGTGTGATATTGTGAGCCACTGCTTGCATGATATGGTTGGATTGTATGTGTGTGGATATTTCTCAATAAAAATATTTTTTTTAAAGTTACATCTGAGATCAGTCCTGCGGGAGAAAGGGGTGGTGGGATGCAGGAAGAGACCTCATCCCTGCTGGGAGGGAGAATTTTAGAGGCCTCTTTGCTGTTCAAACACCGTATGTTTTATGAATTCAATTCCATTAAATTCAAATAATTCTAATGAGCACCCACTAGGTAACCAGCCCTATATCCAAGCAGTACTGTGAGATGCAAAAGAAATATTAGTATTGCAGACAATTCCAGCCCTTTATATGGACTACAGGCACGCCAATTATTTTGCTATCATAAACAATACTGCAAAGAACATCCTCACACATACATCTTTTTGTGGCAGTGTTGTTTAAGTCTTTGGTATATTTCAAATTTTTGTAATGAGTATGAATTGCTTTTATAAATGAGATTTTAAATGATTTTTAAGAATTTAGCAACTTATGATTATAAAATATAAATTTTTAAATACCATTAGATTTTTCTCATTTTACAGATCTTGGTGGGGCTACTAGAGTTCTGGCTTGCTCATCTTGTACAATTCTTTCTCACAAATTGCACTCCTCAAGGGCAGAAACCTTCTCTTATTCAACTATATCGCTCTAGTACTAAGTGAAGTGCTTGACTCAAAGAAGGTGACAAAAGTAATTGTAGTGAGAACTGTAGATTCATTCAAAGCCTGTTCCTGCTGTTCATGTTTATTATTTGCAGGTAAGGTTTAAGGAATTAAAAACATTTTCTTTGATCCCTCTTGTTTGTGTTTTGTTTTAAAACTCAATGTCAGGAAATGGAGACCATCATAAAGGGAGAAGGCAGATAATTTTAGAGGGGAGTGCTTTTGTTTTAATATTGGAAAAAGTAACTCATGATTAAAGGATAAAAAGCTGGGGAGAAGTCTAAGGTTGTAGTAGAGTTAATGTTATTATTTCAAACTGGAAGAGATGGGAAGAAACTGGAGCCAGCAGGGGAAGTCTTTTTCTTTAATCAGGGAAGATACTAGAGAAATCAAGGCGTTATAAAGTGCAGGAAAGAAGGCCTCCAGTGAATGCTAGTGAGGGAGAGAGAAAAATGTCTTTATTTTGTTTTTCAATGAAGGAGATCTGAGAATGGGAAACTTTTTCCTTATCTTTTAAATTTCAATTCTCTGAGTGAATTGGATAAAAATCACAATGGAGACCGAGAGAAAATTTAGGCTACAAAAAGGGAAGATTAACGAATCAGGCAAACAGGCAAGAAAGCGATGAGGGGTTTCAGAGAAATGCGGTTTAATCAACAGTTTTCAAAATCCAGAATTCACCTGAAGGGCTCCTCCACAGTGAGGACAATTTGAGAAAAAAAAAAAAAAAGAAGAGATGCAATAAACACTAATCAGCTGTGAGTCGCTGTTCAAAACACCACTCTGGGCCTCTCCAAGGAAGCTTTCCGGCTGCAGAACTGCATTTGGCTGAAGGAGTCCTCGAGAGCACTGTGAACCCTGTCTTATCTATTACTTACCTGGACTTACTTCTGACACATCAAATACGTATGACGGCCTATCAAAGATGAGCGGAAACTCATTTTCTGGCCTTGTTAGGATATAAATGTAGATGTTACCTAAAAATAGAAACAGGAAAAAAAAATACATCACACTATTCTGTTCTCACCCCATTTGCCTTCTCAACATTTTTAAAGTATCTTCTACCAGGCTCTGTGAAAAATATTGGGGCTACAAGACAAATGAGACATGGCAGACCCTGCCCTCAGGGCGCTTAGGGCAACAGCCCTTTATAACCGCCTGCAGGGCACTGCGGAAGCTGAAGGATAAGTAGCTTCCAGAAGAACGTGGCAAGCTGGTCCTTAGAAGGACACTTAGACAAATGGGGTGGAGTGGGGCAATGTTCTAGGCACGCACAAAGATCTGAAGGTATAAACAGCATAATTCACCAAGGAAAACTGCAAGTCGTTTGGCTAGTTGGTAAAAAAAAAAAGGGTTCAAGGGGAGTGATGCCTGCGGGCTCAGCAGGGGCCGGGTGATCAAAGTCCCATATGCCAAGCCAAAGTGCTTGAACTTGAACTTGAAAGTTAGGATGACACACTCTGGGGCTTTAAGCAAGGAGGTAATACGATGGCATTTGCATGTCTAAAACTCACTGGCAGAAATGTAGAGGGTGCATTGGAGAGAGATGGGACAAAAGGTAGAAAGACCCATATGACACTCTTTGTGTTAGTTAGATTCAGTTGTCAACTTGGCCAGGTGAGCATACCTAGTCTTGTTGCTGCGGTCATAACCCAATGGTACGTGAACCTCATTTGTTGCTAATTACATCTGCAGTCGGCTAGGAGGTGTGTCTGCTGCAATGAGTGACATTTGACTTAATTGGCTGGTGCTTAAATGAGAGAATGCAATGTAGCACAGCCTAAGCAGCTTGGCATTCCTCATCTCAGCACTCACAGCTCAGCCCAGGCCTTTGGAGATGCAGAAAGAAGTCACCCCGGGGGGAGAGAAGACCAGCAGAGACCATCCTGTGCCTTCCATGTAAGAAAGAGCCTCAGTGGAAAGTTAGCTGCCTTTCCTCTGAAGAACCAACAAAATAAATCCCCTTTTATTAAAAGCCAATCCATCTCTGGTGTGTTGCATTCCAGCAGCTAGCAAACTAGAACACTCTTAAATGCTGTAGATCAGCCAGGAAAAGAGGAGCGCCCCGCATTAAGAGCAGTAGCAGAGGGGTGCAGGGAGGAGTCAGGTCCATGAGATTTTAGGAGATGACACAGAAGAAGGTCTTGGTGCAGGGTAGGGAGGAAGCTGGGATGATTCCCAAGTGTTTGAGTCTTTTGAAGTTTCCTTTTGAACACAATTACCTAGCACAAGACCTCATACTGCCTGGCACAGTTTGGTCGTTGCTATTCAGGAGGATGCCTCATGAAATAAATCAAATTAATACTTGCTTTTATAATAAGGAGGGGCGACATCCTGCACCTGGATTATCACAGTGTATTTATTGCCAGTTGCTAGATTACTTGAATTTTCATAATCCAGATCACCAATCAACTAGATTAAAAGAGAGAGATTAGATTAAACAGAACAGTCGTATTTATAGTACTGACAAAAGACATTTTCTTATATTGCTTGTAGATGTGTAAATTGGCAAAAGTTCTCCAGACAGCATGTTGGCAATATATATGAGAAACTTTAAAAAGTTCTGTCCCTACCTTTGCTCACTTTGAAAGACCTTATTCTAAAGAATCTATCAGAAGAGATAATCTGTGTACACAGATGTTCATCAAGCACAAGCACCCAATAGCATAGCCTCACAACCTTGGATTCACTGAAGAAAAGCAGGATATAGAAGCCTGTATGCAGGGATAATGTCATTACTTGAAATGCCTATGCATTTATGTATGGGATTATGCATAAAATCCATGCATTGAAAAAAGACAAGAAGGAAATATATCAAAATATCAACAATGGTTATCAGTGAAAGGATAATGCTTTTCTGTGCTTTCTGTATTTCCTTCAGTGAATGTGTATTAATTTCCTAAATAGAAAAAGATAGAAATTGTTTTCTAAGTGACACATGAATTAATGAAAATTCACAAGCCTTTCTTGGGGATTGAAGGAGGGCTTGGAGTGGGATGTGGAGAAGGAGGTGGGGTGAGGGGTTGGGTGGCAGCCTGCTCACTCTTCTTGAAGCTATTTCTTTGGATGCAAACCAGTCTGGAGCTCCCCACCTCCATTTCCCTCTTCTTCCCCACACCCCTCCCACAGGAGCTCTTGTGTAAGGTCACAGAGCCCGTTTTTAATGTCCGTCCCCTACCAGTTCTGCTTCTGTCTCTTTTTAGTTGCTACCTATGCAACCTCATTTTCTCATTCCTATTTGGGTCTGCAATGACTCTACCACACCTAATTTACCAAGAAGCGCTCACACCCTTGAACCTGCTTTCCCCTGCACCTCGCATTCCCATGGGCCAGGAATGAGCATTGAAATAAACAAAAATGCTTGAACTCAAAGGGCACTAATATCACTGCTGAGGCACAGTAAATAGCAGGCAAACTGCGTACTATGCAAGAAAGAAGCCAGTCCTTAGCACCTCAGGCCCAACAATGTGTAACAAATGATTCCCAGAACCCGGTAAAATAAAGAGCAAATGGGGAAAAGACAGTCACTATTAAGTTTGTTAGTTACAGCCACTCTGAGGGGGAGTTACCTTGGAAATTTCTCTCTATGGGGTAGCAAATGCACTATGCATGTTAGGCCACCTTCCCCAATGCCCTTTAAATGATGCAATGACCATCAACTGACCACAAGTTTCCCAGAGCCAGCTGGATCCTGTAAAAATCTGCTGCTGCTCCCCACTCCAGATGGTGTGGTGAAGTTGAATTTGTTGTTTGGTGCTTCGCTGTCATCATCAAAGCAGAACTTGTTCAGGTCCAGAAGCAATGTCCCCTTGGCTGCTCTTTCAGCCACCATAATGCTGGCGAAAAGACACAATTCAATATTTTCCCCAACAAATGTTGATTAAGTGTTCCTTCTGTCTTAGGCCAGGCACTTCTAAATTTCTATTCAAAGCAAGTCCTTGGTTATCTGAAACAACCTCCTAACTGGTCTTCCTGCTTCTGCCCTTCCTCCTTTCAAACTCTTCTTAACCCAGCAACCAGAGGGATCCTGCTAAAATGTCAGCACTGTCACTAGTCCGGAGTGGTAATTGTTATTTTTAGGTTTTGAGAGGCTGTGCTTTCTATGTATAACCTGGTATTTAGAGACAAGAATGGAGCCAATCAGGTCAGGATTAAGGTAATTCAGAATACAAGGCGAAGGAAGACATTGTATTTTAGAAAATCACCTACTATATGAGACCAAAGGAAGAGAGGTTTATTTTGTCCAGAACCTAAATTTTTGGTAGCACACAATCTAACTCAACCTGTCTGAACAAATCATTTAAACAACTCAAACACAGGGAGCTCAGAATGGGAATGAGGGCCTATAATCCTGTATAGCTTAATGAAATACCTGGATACAGCCCAGAGTATGTTGAGTAGATAATCAGAAAGTATTGGCAAAGTCCCTTGAGGGATGGGAGAAAAAATATAGAACTATTAAATTTTTCCACTGGGGATATCCCTCATACTGTGTCAAACATTAGGGACTCCCAAGCCAATAGGCTAAGCCCTTGATCTTGAGGTTTGCTTTTCTGAAGCTTATTTATGTAGTGGAGAAGCTTAGCCTACCTATAGTTGTGCCTAAGAGTTACTTCCAGACAACCTCTTTTGTTGTTCAGATGTGGCCTCTCTCTAAGCCCAACTCTGCAAGCAAAATCATTGTACATGACATCCAGGGGTGAAAGTCTCCCTGGTGGTGTGGGAGATGACTCCAAGAGATGAACCTGGCCATGGCACCATAGGATTGACAATGCCATGCTGACCAAAAGGGGGAAAAGATACGAATAAGGTATCAGTACCTGATAGAGTTCAAATACAGTCAAAAGGCTACTCTGGAGACTCTTACGCAAGTTACAACTAGACATTGCTACCTATCATAGTTTGCCAAAACCATTCCTGCCAACCCTAAAGAACACCTAGGGCTTTATATGAGATTCTACAAAGGTTCCATGCACTAGGGTAACTTTCGAGGAACCTACAACCTCCAGATGGGTTTCTAGGCCAGATAAGTCCTGAAACATAGAGGGGCCAACCTCTCCAGAACATCAACTAGTTCCATCCACCTATCCCATATTATCAACAGACCTTTCTAACATGAAAAAGTTAGAATGGGCATAGCCTAAATACCCCTAAAGAGTGGGAGAAAGATCAAAAGAGATGGTGGAATTATACAGGGATGGTAGGGTTTAACAAATGAGTATGAGTGCTGAATCATTATATTGATATTTCTTTTAGTCTCCAGTGTCTTGGAGCAGCTAGAAGTAAAAACCTAAAATTGTGGAATTGTAGCCCAGTACCAGACTCTGAATCTGTCCTACAACCAATTTTTGCAGTATGCTTTGAAATTTATTGCTTTTTTTGTATATATGTTATTTTCCTTTAAAAAGCAAAAAAAAAGTCAATTGTGTGATGATGAATGCACAGCTATATGATGATATCGTGAACCATTAATTGTACACTTTGGATAACTACATGGTATGTGAATATATATCAATAAAATTGCATTTTAAATATGCCACAGCAAGTCACTGCTCTGCTTCTAAGTCCCAAATGGCTCCTCATTTCATTCAGAGTTCTAACCTTAACCCACAGGACCCTTCCTGATGTGCTTCTCCCACCCCAATTACCTCTCAGACCTCATCACCTACTTCTCCTTCCTCATTCTAATCACGCCTACCATCACCTCCTGAAGTTCCGTGAATACTCCACCACCCTCTGGCCTCAAGGTCTTTGCACTTCTTGTGCAATGTTCTTCCCACAAACATCCATGAAGCTCACTTTCTGTAGCCTCTCCTGGCTATCCTATCTAAGATCTCAACAATCCCTGCCCACTGCTTCC
The DNA here is from genome assembly GCA_004026745.1 of Myrmecophaga tridactyla. Lineage (NCBI taxonomy): Eukaryota > Metazoa > Chordata > Mammalia > Pilosa > Myrmecophagidae > Myrmecophaga > Myrmecophaga tridactyla. Next base: position 6,431 of record PVIY010014216.1, on the reverse strand, counting down.
TCTCCCATTCTCACCTTTTTGTTTTAAACTTGGCAATCACTCATCATTATCCAATGTGCTATGTATTTTACTTATTTATCCTGTTATTGTCCATCCTCCCTCTCCCCATAATATAAGCTCCATGAGGGCAGAGATTTGTGTCTGCTTTGTCCTTGGCATACAATGGGCACTCGATAAATATTTGTTGAATGAATGGATGATAATTTATGAGAACAGCATACTACCTGAGAATAGAAGAGAAATACAAATTTTGGCCTCTGCCTATAGGAGTTTATAATTTGGTGAGGGAAAATCTCTGCACTCCTACACCCCTCACTCCTATGCTTTGAAGATTGGGAATACCCCAATTTATGTTCTGACAGCTTTAATAGCACAGAAGGGCCTCCTGACACACTTTGGTACCAGTTGTTCAATAAAGGTTTACTAAGGGTCGCATTCAGGAACCCAACATCAACTGACTTCAGGGTCTAGGCAAACAACACAAATGGGAAAGGCTGCCTCCTAATCAGAGTCTTCTGGTCGAGCACATATCATCATATGTGATGATATTGTAGGCCATTGATTGTATACTTTGGATGGATATATTTGTTAAGAGCTGTCAATACTACACAAATTGATTTACAGATTCAATGCAATCCCAATCAACTTTCCACAGCCTACTTTGCAGAAATTGAAAAGCCAGTTACCAAGTTTATTTGGAAGGGTAACTGGCCCTGAATAACCAAAAATATCTCAAAAAAGAAGAACTAAGATGGAAGACTCACATTGCCTGAATTTAAAGCATATTACAAAGATACAGTGGTCAAAACAGAATAGTACTGACATAAAGATGGATATATTGATCAATGGAATCAAATTGAGAATTCAGAAATAGACTCTCACATCTATGGTCAAATGTGTTTTTTTAACTTTTTTTATTGTATAGTATAACATATATGCAAAGCAAAGAAATAAACAAGCAATAGTTTTCAAAGCACTCTTCAACAAGTAGTCACAGGACAGATCCCAGAGTTTGTCATGGGCTAACATAAGATCCTTTTACATTTTTCCTTCTAGCTGCTCCAGAATATAGGAGGCTAGAGGGCTTAAATATTTTTTTATCATCAAAATCAACTTTTTTCCATCTTTTTTTGTGAAAAATACATATACGAAAAAGCTATAAATTTCAAAGCACAGCATAACAATTAGTTGTAGAACATATTTCAGACTTTGACATGGGTTACAATTTCACAATTTTAGGTTTTTACTTCTAGCTGCTCTAAAATACTGGAGACTAAAAGAGATATCAATTTAATGATTCAGTATTTATATTCATTTGTTAAAACCTATTATCTCTGTATAGCTCCACCATCACCTTTGATATTTCCATCCCTCTCTTTAGGGGTGTTTGGGCTATGGCAATTCTAAATTTTTCATATTGGAAGGGTCTGTCACTAATATGAGGTAGGGAGATGGAACTATCTGATGTTCTGGAGAGTTTGGGCTAGGTTTCAGGACTTATCTGGACCTGGGACCCATCTGGAGTTTGTAGTTTTCTGGAAAGTTATCTATTGCATGGAACCCTTGTGGAATCTTATATATTGCCCTTAGGTGTTCTTTAGGATTGGCTGGAATGGTCCTGGTTGGGGGTTGGATGGTTATGATAGGTAGTGAGGTGTACCTGAAGCTTGCATAAGAGCAACCTCCAGAGTAGCCTCTCAACTCTATTTGAACTCTCTCTGCCACTGAAAATGTATTAATTACACTTTATTTCCTCCTTTTGGTCAGGATGGAATTGTTGATCCCATGGTGCCAGGTCTGGATTCATCTCTGGGAGTCATCTCCCATGTTGCTAGGGAGACTTTCACCCCTGGATGTCATGTCCCACATAGCGGGGAGGGCAATGATTTCACTTGTAGAGTTGGGTTTAGAGAGATTGAAGCCACATCTGAGCAACACAAGAGGTCCTCCAGAAGTAACTCTTAGGCATACCTATAGGTAGTCTAAGCTCCATTACCTACATAAGCTTCACAAGAGTAAGCCCCTGATCAAGGGAATGGCCTATTGATTTGTGTGTCCCTAAAGTTTGACACAGTGTCAGGGGATTCCCTGATGTTAAGGTTTAATAGTTCCATATTTTTCTCCCATCCCTCAGGGGACTTTGCCAATACTTTTTGATTATTTGCTTAATATACTCTAGGATGTATCCAGACATTACAATAATCTATACAGGATTAAAAGATATGGTCAGTTGATTTTTGACAAGGCTGTCAAATCCACTCAATTGTAACAGAACAGTCTCTTCAACAGGTGGTGCTGGGAGAACTGAACATCCGTACACAAAAGAAGGAAAGAGGACCCCTATCTCACACCTTATACAAAAATTAAATCAAGATGGAGGAAAGATCTAAATATGAAATCCAGGACTAGAAAGCTCCTAGAAGAAAATGAAGGGAAAAATCTTCAAGAATTTGTGGTAGGCAATAGTTTCTTAGACCTGATACCCAAAGCACAAGTAATGAAAGGAAAAATAGATAAATGCGGCCTTCTCAAAATTAAATACTTTTGGTCTTCAAAGGACTTTGTCCAAGAAAATGAAAAGGCAGCCTACTCAATGGGAAAAAATATTTGGAAACCACATATCCGACAAGGGTTTGATATCCTGAATATATAAAGAAATCCTGTAACTCAACAGTAAAATGACAAACAACCCAGTTAAAAAATGAGCAAAAGACTTGAATAAACACTTTTCCAAAGAGGAAATACAAAAAGCACATGAAAAGATTATCAATATCGTATTAGGGAAATGCAAATCAAAACCAAAATGAGGGTGGTGCAATCGTGGCTCAGTGGCAGAATTCCTACCTGTCATGCCAGAGACCCGGGTTCGATTCCCAGTGCCTGCCCATGTAATAAAAAAAATAAAATAAAAAATAAAGAAACAAACAAAACAAAGAACTATAAGTGTTGGGAAGGAAGTGGATAAATAGGATAAATTACTCACTATTAGTGGAAATGTAGAACAGTATAGCCACTGTGGAAGACAGTTCGGCAGTTCCTCAGAAAGCTCAGTATAATATTGGCTTATGATCGTCAATCCCTAGGTATATACTCAAAATAATTGAAAGCAGGGACATGAACACATATTTGCCTGCCAACATTCACTGCAGCATTATTCACAACTGCCAAATGATGGAAGCAACTCATGTGCCCATCAACCAATGAAAGGATAAATAAAGTGTGATACATACATACACATGGAATATTATTTAACCATAAAAAGGAATGAAGTCCTGATAATACGACAACATTGATGAACTTTGAGGATATTATGTTGAGTGAAATAAGCCAGACACAAAAGGGCAAATAATGCACAATCCCACTGTTATGCACTAATTAAAACAAATAAGCTCATATTGTTAGACTGTAGAATATAGGCTACCAGGAGATAGACTGGGTTAGAAAATGGGGAGTTGATGCTTAACTTGTACAGAATTTCTATTTCGGCTGATGATAAAGGTTTGAAAATGGATGCTGGTGCTGGAAACACATTATTGTGAGTGTAATCAGCAGCATTGAAATATATAGGTGAATATGGTTAAAAGGGGAAATTTTAGGTTTTTTATATATATATTACTAGAATAAAAATTAAAAGATAAAACACAGGACTGTATAACACAGGAAACTCTATCATAGATGATGGACCATGGTTAACAGTACAAGTATAAGATGGTTCTTTCTTGAATTATAAAGCATGTCTGATACTAATCAAGGTGGTAATTATAGGGTGTTATATGGGAAAATGCATATAATGTAAATAATGGATGATAGAATTATTTTAATAACTTTTCATCGATTTTAACAAAGGTAACTACTGTTAAAAAAAAGGTACTATTATTTTTAAAAAGTGCTCTCATCAATTGTAACAAATGTTCCACACCAATGCAAGGTGTTGGTGGTAGGGTAATGTACAGAATCTTGTATTTTATACATGATTGTTTTGTAAACTCACAACGTCGCTAATTTAAAAACAAAACAAACAAAAAAATGAGTACTAGAAGCTTGACTTCTCCTGCCAAAAATAGTCTGACTGCAAACATGTTTTGGGGCTACTGAAGATAATTGGGTTTGCCTCCTGGAAAGAAGTTTTTCTAGCAGGTATGACAGAGTTCCTATGACGCCTTACCGGCAAAGGTCACTTCTGTGTTTCAGCAAGACTAGAGTCCAAATGTTTTCATTCCTGCCTTGATTACATTAAATGTTGTGATTCTATTAAGTGTTTAGATACCATTTATTAAACTCCAATTATGTGCTATATCATACCAAGTGCTTTTAAAACACTGTCTCTAATTCCCTCATCTCCATGCGTTTTGTGTTCTCCTCCCCATCTTATAGATGAAGAAAGAGTGATTCAGAGTGGTTTGAAGACGTGTTCAAGAAAGTTGATACATGCAGGAGTGATAATTTATTGTCTATGTTAGAGTCACTGTAAACCTTAAGTTCCATCATAGTCTATACAGACTCACTGAAGATTTGAAGGATCTGAGCCTTGAGTATTATCCAAGGAATCCAGAGTCCTGCAGCCAGACATTTTGGGTACTCCAAAAAGAAGACACCACATTCTGTCCCCCCAGGGCTGAGTGGCATATTTTTTCATTCTTCCCTGACACTTGTTATTTCTTCCCCAAACACATGACTTGGAAAACCACATCCCCTCACTCATCAATCCCTGCCTCATAGGCTGGTTGCCCTAGCTCCCTGCCTTCTGACCACGAGTTCCCTCCACAAGCAAAGGTGACTATGCCCAGCCCCCTTCTGCACAGTTCAACTTCTCCACTGCTCCTCTCATGCACAACAGCTTGCCAAACTCTTTCAGCCAAGTGACTGACAAAATTTACAACCAGAGTGAGGGCTATTCCTGAGGATTTAATGACTTCATAGGAGCTCTGGGCGTATTAATTATCAGCTTGAGAAAGCTGGGGACCTCAACCAGAGCACAGACCAGTGGGGGACAGCAAGGGCACCCGCCTTCCTCCAGGCCTTGCCCACTGCCTGGCACACAGCCATGCTGCCTCCTTGTACCCAGCACACTGGTGCCAGTGCACATATCACCCACTGTATGCCAGCTCATACCCACTCAGCAGGAGGGAGTGCACCCAAGACCCCTGAAGAAGGAATAAATATTTAGGGACAAGTGTTGTCTCAGACTGAGGCAGCACCTTTTCTGATGCTTAGTCTAAAGCTGCTTGTGTGCTTCTGCTTTAGACAGATAAACAACCTGTGGCCTGGCATGGGTTGGAATGGAGAAGGTAGCAAGGATGTGAGGATGGTGGGTGAGGCCAGGCCAGTATGCAAGTGAGCCAAAGGATACAGAGGCTGCGTTTTTTAAGTATAACCTTCCACTGTGGGGACTAGAGGAAGGAGCCCTTTTATTTGGCTTTCATAGGATGGCTGAGAGCTACTCACTTGAACATTGTTTAAAATTATCTTCAATTAATCTGGTTATTGACTTAGCAGTGCCTTAAGGGCTGAATTGGAAAGTCGATTAGCAAGAGCAGGACACTGTATGGGCTTTCTTGGATAGTCTAGTACATTGGAAATGTAATTTCTCAAGTTAACATGGAGGACAGTCTGCAAACTCTCATCACACACATCAAGGGACTGTGGACCTCCGGGGGGGCAGAATACACACTTATTAGATGTACACCAAAGGGAGAAGACTGACAAGGAAGGTTTGAGAAAGCACTGTCCTCTTCAGTCATAGGTCCTCAAAGTTCTTACTCCTCAACCCTAAGGCTCACCATAAAAACTGTCCCCCACCTCTCAGAGCAGGGCAGGACCCTAGGAGAGGAATTTCCCAGGATGCACTAGAGCCACACAAGGGGTGGTAGCAAATTTAGATTTACTTAAAGAAAGTAAAAGAGTGGCTCTCACATCATCTCAACTCTATCCCCAGGGCCCAAACTCCTCTTAACAGAGGATGGGTTTGATTTATGCATGTGATGGTGTGGAAGTCACAATCCTAACTATCCATGACTATCATCTCTACCCATCTAACAGACTCTGAGGTGCATGAACGCTTAGAGTTGGGATGGGACTCCATCACATGATAAAGGCTAGTATTGACTTGATCAGGGTCCTAGCAGGAAGCAGATGACAAATTAAGATAAATTCCAGGAGGGATTATAAACGAATTATCACAAAGACACACACAGGGTATATGGACGTTTCCAGGGATGGTGCAATACCCCAAGACTAGTAAGAGCTCCCTTACCACCTCTAGGTCTGAAGGAACCAGTGGTGGGAGCAGTTTCTGAAACCAAGAGCCAAAGACAGCAAGTGCTGGGTGAAGAGAACTGCCATAGAGGAACTGAGACCTGCAGAAGCTAGAGGGACACACAGCTGACAGGGCTCACATAGGGAGGAGGCCAAGGGGACCAATACCCTGACCT